>CM040996.1:8328086-8356935 GCA_022985145.1 Pangasius djambal | reverse complement strand
GAATAGTGCGTGCTACAGCTGGGGGTAGAGCTTTCTCTTACAAAGCCCCACAGTTATGGAACAGCATTCCACTTAGTGTTCGGGGCTCAGACACAGTCTCAGTGTTTAAGTCTAGGTTGAAAACATATTTGTTTAGTCAAGCCTTTTGTGAATAGTTTTTTCTTAGGTACAGGGGCAGGTCTGGAGGGTTCACAGGCATTGAGTGTTGTGGTGACCTGGGATGTTTGGACGCTGTCCCCCCCCACACGTTCACTCAGGTTTGTCGACGGTGGAGTGGCTGGCTGCCTTATGTCCCAGGGTGCCCTCATGTCTGTTAGCTCTCCCTTTTAGTTATGCTGTCATAGCTAGTCTTGCCGGAGTCCCTGCTTGCACTCTGTATGCAAAGTATATTTTGCTTAACCATTAGTGGACAAAGCTTATCTAACATTCTCTTCCTCTCTCTCCATCTCTTTCTCTCCCTCACTCTCGGTCGAGCTACACATGCTACTTCTGAGTTGCCAGTGATCCTGACCCTGCTCCTCCTCGCTGTCTGACCCATCCTGATGCCCCTTCTGCTCCTCCTCGCTGCTTGACCCATCCTGATGCCCTACTTCTGGTTGGAGTTCTCATCAGTTGAGTTCGCTCGCTGCTGCTGGGGCCCCATATAGACGGCCTGAAGAACCGTTTGGATTGCTGGGGATGGTGCCACCTGGGGGCTGTGGAGATGGTTTGGGGATCACATATGGGGAGCTGTACTGTAATGGCTTGGGACTGCGATTGCTGTAGTGGCTTTGGGGCTGCGGTTGCCAGGTTACTCAGGACTCCATCAGTGGACAGTGGATAGATTTTAACCAAAAGAAACTGTGCTGAATTTACTGGTTGCACAGTTGCACTACTTGTCCTTATAGCGCACAATAATAGAAGGGATTTATTTATTTAATCGCACTATCTACCCAGATGAGGATGGGTTCCCTTTTGAGCCTGGTTCCTCTCAAGGTTTCTTCCTCATATCATCTTAGGGAGTTTTTCCTTGCCACCGTCGCCACTGGCTTGCTCATTAGGGATAAATTCACAATGATAAATTCAAATATTTATAATATATTTTTTGTTAATCCATTTATTTCTGTAAAGCTGCTTTGTGACAATGTCCATTGTTAAAAGCGCTATACAAATAAAACTGAATTAAATTGAATTGAATCGAGGGAGATTGACAGTTATTTTGTGTTTCGTCCATTTGTGAATTCGCACCAACTGTTGTCACTTTCTCACCAAGCTGCTTGGCGATGGTCTTGTAGCCCATTCCAGCCTTGTGTAGGTCTACAATCTTGTCCCTAACATCCTTGGGCAGCTCTTTGGTCTTGGCCATGGTGGAGAGTTTGGAATCTGATTGATTGATTGCTTCTGTGGACAGGTGTCTTTTATACAGGTAACAAGCTGAGATTAGGAGCACTCCTTTTAAGAGAGTGCTACTAATCTCAGCTCGTTACCTGTATAAAAGATACCTGGGAGCCAGAAATCTTGCTGATTGATAGGGTATCAAATACTTATTTCACTCGTTAAAATGCAAATCAATTTATAACTATTTTGAAATGCATTTTTCTGGATTTTTTGTTGTTATTCTGTCTCTCACTGTTAAAATAAATCTACCATTAAAATTATAGACTGATCATTTCTTTGTCAGTGGGCAAACGTACAAAATCAGCAGGGAATCAAATAATTTTTTCCCTCACTGTATAACACCAGAAGGCTGCAACATTTCTTCTCCACAGGGGCCACTCAGGTGCTTGTGCAGTCCTTTGTCATCTTGAGATTGGACTACTGCAACTTGATCCTAGTTGATCTTCCCCTGTGTACCATCAGAACCCTGCAACTGATCCAGAATGCTGCTGGACAACTTGTTTCCAGCCTCTTTGAGTTCTCCTAAAATACCCCATTGCTTTGTTCCTTCCATCTGGCTCCATGTAGCTACCTGCCTCAGGTTTAAACCATTGATGCCTGCTCTCTAATGCCTGGATATACTCTCATGCATGTGTTCATACATATATAGTCAGATAGTGACAGTGACATAGTGTTTGCTACAGATACAGTTAGGTCTGGAAGTATTTGGACAATGACAGAGTTTTTGTGATTTTGCCTCCACAATAAAACAACCAAGATGTGATTGAAGTGTAGACTTTCAGCTTTATTTTAAGAGGTTCCACAAAAATATGGCATTTACCATTTAGGAATTACAGCCATTTTCAACAAAGTACCTCCATTTCCAGGGGCTCAAAAGTATTTGGACAAAGTGACATAATTATAAATATAACCATAATTTTAATACTCGGATGAAAATCCTTTGCAGTCAATGACTGCTTGAAGTCTGGAGCCCATGTTCTCAAAACTCAAATTTTGAGTTTCCTCCCTGGAGATGCTTTGCCAGGCCTTCACTGCAGCCACCTTCAGTTGCTGCTTGTTTGTGGGTCCTTTGCAGTCAATGACTGCTTGAAGTCTGGAGCCCATGTTCTCAAAACTCAAATTTTGAGTTTCCTCCCTTGTGATGCTTTGCCAGGCCTTCAGTCTTGTCTTCAGTAAGTGAAAAGCATGCTCTATTGGGTTGAGATCAGGCGACTGACTTGGCCATTGAATATTCCATTTCTTTGCCTTCAAAAAGTCTTGAGTTGCTTTCGCAGGATGTTTAGGGTCATTATCCACCTGCACTGTGAAGCGGCGTCCTATCAGTTTTGTAGCATTTGGCTGAATCTGAGCAGAGAGTATTGCCCTATGCACTTCAGAATTCATCTTGCTACCTCTGTCAGCAGTCACATCATCAATTAACACCAGTGAGCCCGTTCCAATGGCAGCCCTACATGCCCATGCCATAACACTGCCTCTACCATATTTGACACATGATGTGATATACTTTGAATCATGAGCTGTTCCTTTCATTCACCATACTTTTCTCTTCCCATCATTCTGGTACAAGTTAATCTTGGTTTCATCAGTCTAAAGAATCTTATTCCAGAACATGGGAGGCTTTTTTAGATGTTTTCTGGCAAAGTTTAATCTGGCTTTCCTGTTCTTGAATGTTACCAGTGTTTTGCACCTTGTTGGAAACCCTCTGTATTTACATTCATGAAGGCATCTTTTGATTGTAGATTTTGACAGTGATGCACCTACCTTCTCCAGAGTATTCTTGACTTTTGTTGATGTTGTGAAGGGGTTTTTCTTCACCAAGGAATGGATTCTGTGATCATCCACTTTAGGTTAGAGATGAACTCCACATATTCATATAGGAATTCTGAATATGGCCCTGGGGGTCTGTAATTAATAATTAGTGGAATCACCTGGGTAGACTTATTTTTGGTGGCTACGTATGTTATGTTAGAGTAAAGAACTTCGAATGCGTTGTATTTATGACTAGGTTTTTGTGTGATGTCTACATTATCATTATAAATGACTGCGATGCCTCCTCCCCTGCCAGTTAGACAGGGCTGATGTATGTAACTGTACCTGGGAGGACTAGCTTCATTTAATGCTACAAACTTGTTTGGTTTAATCCACGTTTCTGTTAAACACAGTACATCAAAGTCCTGATCAGTAATGGTTTCATTAACAATGAGTGCTTTAGACGTAAGCGATCTAATATTCAACAGTCCTAGATTCAGATCAACGGTGCTGGTTACTCATTTGGTTTGATTTAATTTTATGGTAATTAGGTTATTAAAACAAACTTTGAGTATTTATACATTTTTGTTTAGCTTGGGGAACAGACACAGTCTCAATACGGTGGAACCTAAGTGATGACTCAGTGCAGCTAGAAGACGGTCAGTTTAGCCTGCTTGACTGCTCCCTGGCCTTGGCCCTGGATTGTCACAGATTAATTAGGCCTGTTCTTAGACTATGTGCTATGCTGCAAGAAATGAGAGCAGCACCTTCCCAAGTGGGATAGACACTGTCCCACCCTAAAAGGCCAGCCTTGCCCTCAAAACTAGTCCAATCATCTATAAAGCCCACATTGTTTTCGGAGCACCACCTGGACATCCAGCAGTTCAGCGACCATAACCTGCTGTAAGCTACATCACCACGCTGTATTGGGATGGGGCCAGAGCATACTACAGCATCGGACATCACCTTCTACAATGTTACTCTTAGTAACCTCAGACTGACGAAGGTGTATATCATTAGCTCCTACATGAATAACTATCTTTGAGAACCTGTGCTTGCCTAAGACCCTAAGATTACCTGCTATGTCCAGCACCCTGGTTCCCAGTATACGCTTAACTAAAGCTGCTGGTGCCCCTAAAGGCCTAGCTAATTTCATGTGCCTCAAGATAGAGTCTCCTATAACCAGAGCCCTTTCAGGTTTCTCAGTGGGTGCTTCACTGACCTGTTAGACACGTGAAGCAGAGAGGAGTGGTGCTCCTGTAGGCGAGCCTTAGCGTTAGCTTTGGCTATGCGATTATGCCGCCGAGTCTTCACCCATTCACCCCGCTGTGAGGGCTCTAAAGCCGGAGTTGGAGGATTTCTAACTCCGCCTAAGGCATCAAGACTTTCCCCTACAGAAACTACACTGCTCTCGCTCTCTAGAGTCTGGATGCGCACCTCTAATGCTGCAATCTTCTCCATCAAAGACCTAACTAACATACATTTATCACAAATAAAGCTATTACTAATGACAGAGGAAGAATGACTAAACATCCTGCATTCAGCCTCTTTGGAAAAAAAAATTACGGTAGAAGAGAAACTGAAAAATACAACAGATGAAAACGATAGCGCAAAATTATTGATTAAAAAAACAAAAAAAACAGTATAGTTAAGATGCCAACACAGGCAAGAAACTCCCGGCAAAACAATTCGAAAACAGGAAGTTACGACTGGAGGTTTATTGCTACAGCATACCAGATATTGCCTGAAAGGATTCACTGACTAAAGAGGCACAAAAGTAGTTTTGGCAAACATGCAGTAATATACCACCTGCCCCTGAACCTTTGTAAGAGCTGCATGAATAAGTTTGTCAACAGACTGAACACTTAAACAGTGCAATTTGCTATACAAATGGGGGAGGGTTCCAAAGAGGTGCCAATGCAAGTGAAAGAGGCCATCATTAGGCTGAAAAAACAATACAGGCCTATCAGAGAGATAGCAGAAACTTTAGGAGTGACCAAATCAATTTGGTACATTCTTAAAATGAAGAAATGCACTGGTGAGCTCAGCAACAACTAAAGTGGATGAATGCAGAATTCTTTCTTTGTTGAAGAAAAACCCCTTCACAGCATCTAGCCAAGTCAAAAACTCTCTCGAGGAGGTGGGCGTATCATTATCAAAGTCTACAATCAAGAAACGCCTTCAGGAATGTAGATACAGATGGTTTACCTCAAGATGCAAACCACTAGTAACACTCAAGAACAGAAAGTCCAGATTAGACTTTGCTGGAAAAAAAAAACTCAAAAAAAACAAAAACAAAAACAAAGCGTGACCAGTTGTGATGCAAGGTTAACTTGTACCAGCATGAAGAGAAGAGTATGGAGAAGGAAAGGAAGGGCTCATGATAACCCAAATCATACCACATCATCTCATCTGTCAAACCTGTGGAGACAGTGTTATGGCATGGGCATGTATGGCTACCAATGGAACTGGGTCACTGGTGTTTACTGATGATGTGACTGCTGATAGAAGTAGCAGGATGAATTCTAAAGTGTATAAAGCTATACATTCTGCTCAGATTGAGTCAAATGCTGCAAACCTGCTAGGACAGTACAGATGTTTAATGACCCAAAACATACAGCGAAAGCAATCCTTGAGCTAGGAAATGGAATGCTCTTAAATGGCCAAGTCAGTCACCTGACCTAATGACTTCTTCCAAGACCCATCCCCTGTGAAAAATGTGCCAAAATTCAGAAGCAAAAAAAAAAAACTGCAAAATCTGCAAATAGAAAAATTAGCCATCTATCCTGAAAAAATGCATTACATCTGGATAATTCTTGGTCCAAGATAGCTTCCAAGAAAATCTAGAATGCATGATAAAATAAAAATCAGTATCTGATTAAAGAGAGGTGGCGGGGATAATATGCTGTGCTGACTTGATAAATGTTGCCTAATATCGAAGACAAGAACAGCTTTTCGTTTGTCTTTCAGCTGCTCCTGTTAGGGGTCGCCACAGCAGATCATTGGCCCACATATTTGATTTGGCATAGTTTTTACACTGGATGCCCTTCCTGATGCAACCCTCCCCAATTTTTCCAGGCTTGGGACAGGCACTGAGAGCACACTGTTGCACACAAATGGGGTTGGAACCCTACCCAGGAATCGAACCCAGGCCATAACAGTGAGAGTGCTGTGGCCTACCCACTAGTCCACCAGGGACCCTGAAGACAAGAACAGCAAAAAAAAATTTTTTTTTGCCACAGCATTTTCTTTTAATGCTGTGCAATGCTTTATTAGAGCCAGCACTAAGTGACCTATAAATGACCAATCTGGTATGTCTCTAGCTCCAATGTGCCATATACTCCCTAGTGTGCTGTGTGACTTCTTATGACACCCTCCTGCTTCACATTGGTATGCCTGAAATTCCTGGCAGAGAGTCACCAAGACACTTTGCTTTGAATAAAAATAGCAGTTTCTCTTTCATGTCAAATCATTTTATTTTCACCTCACTTAATTCACATCTAATTCAACTTTTCTGTAATTTGGTTCCAGATTTTGGCCTTTTCAAGGGGTTGTTACACTGTTAAATAATATATATTTTTATTGGCTTACACTTGAGTCAACATAGCTTTCACTTCTACCTCTGAAAAAGTCTTTTTTTTAGCACTGTGAGCTTTGCCTTTTGCCACCAAATGCAAATCAGCTGTGCTGTACATATGCCTAGTAATTTACATGTGATTGGCATTCATCAACATATGCACATACGCACACTAGTATGAGGAAAATCAGAGTTTCCAGTCACCAGTATTTATGAGACTTTTGACCACTGTCACTATTTTGTATAGAAACAAGAAAAAAGAGAAATAAGACAAAATGTGGAGAAAGGATTGGTTGGGGAGACATGGGCAGCTAGGATTGTCTTTTCTGCAAAGTGAACCAGAGGTACAGTGCAAAAAAGTCACCATTTTTATACTGTGCATTGCCAGGAATAACCTTGTGATTGAAATATCAGAGCCTCAGTAGACAGAGAAAATTGTGTCTCTGAATTGCTCACACTACATGAGCAGACGCTATGGGAAAATGCACCATGTAATGACAAGCTAGGGGTGTAGGTGCCGAGTGCCAAAATTAGCTGGTGAATGGTAAATTGGGGCAAGAATCTTGTAGTAGGGGTATGCCCTGTCTATTCTCCAGATCTCAACCCAGCTGAACACCTATGGGACATTTTATAATGAACTGTGTTGGTGCACTCTACCACTATCATCAAAGCACCAATTAAGGGAATATCTTTTGGAAGAATGCTGATCCATCCCTCTAGTAAAGTTCCAGGGATTTACAGAATCTATGGCATGGTACAGGGAAGATGTTCTGGCAGTAATTTAGTAAGGAACTTTATGTTGGTTTTTCCTTTGTCACCTATCTGTATCATGTAAAAGATTAGGAGATCGGATTTTGTAATTATTTTGATGTAAAAACTGGCAAACATGAAATACTGAAAACTTAGTCTGACCAAAATCCCCACTGAACCATGGAGACAAGGAACAGAGAAGCCTATTTAGAGTAGAGACAGTCTCTATTTTGTAGAAAACTGCTTTCTTTTTTTGTAAAATGTGGCCTGGTGACTGACCATACATAGTCACTTAATTGGTTGCTTTTTTGACAGTGGACACAACATTCAATCATGCTGTTGTTGTGATTCATGGAAATCATGCCTCCTTTCACCCACAGTGTCAATGTCTGGCATGTTTAGCTTGGTTCTTTTTTAGGCATCAACCTATTTTCAGTCAGGGACTGCGGTCATGGTTTAGACTATACAAACTACATGGTAGAAAACTGAAACTGGTGCCTCTTGTATGTGTCTCTATACTGTTCTAAATTCCAAGTGCATCTGGTCACAAACAAGAGTCTGAGAACTTGTAAAATTACCAAAGGCCCTAATATGTAAGGCTAATATATTTACACTACTGTATTATAACAGAATTTGGTTAATTGCTTGTTAAGATATTTGCTTATATGCATACCACTAAGTCATGGCCTCTCCAATGAAAAGAAATCACAAGTCCTTTTAACTGGACCACCATAATAAATAAATAATAAAGATACTGTGCATAGATTTTTGATGAACAAGAGAAAACATACTGGAAGAATTTGCATTTTGTCACTATTGCATACACTGTATTTGACAGTGCACGAAGTGGCATTCGTGGTATTTTAAAATTTGTAACCAATTAACTAGCTATCCTCACCTGTCTAGATGTTCGCCCACCACCTCAAAAACACTCAGTCGGATGGTTTCATTGTGAAAAGCAGTGCCCACACATTCCTTGTAGATCTTGAACTCTGCTGCTGCAACTGTCTCTCCCTCTGGGATCTGAGACAGATTGAACTTGAACTCCTTATGGTGTCTTCTATCAGGAGACAACTCCTGGTCATACTCCACTGCCCAAAGAGACACATGGGAACACAGGATCTTAAGAACTCAAATTTTCAGACAGAAGAACATGGTATACACTTTGGATACAACATTCACTCATGCAGTATGAATGCTGATGATATATGTTAGACATTTTAATGGCATTTGTAGAGTATTTTATATATCAGAAACCCTCTTATTAACCACCATGTAAAATACATTCTTGTGGCACACTTTATAGGACCACTTCAGAGAGGGGCCACATAGTGAGAGTCTGATGTGCAATAATGATTCATTATTTCTGGTGGGACTTTAATTCACCGTTTGGTCAAAGTAGTTCCCACAACAAAGATCATCATGACAGACAGATAGAGAAGACAGACAGACAGAGACAGATAGACAGATAGATAGATCTGTCAGTCTGTCTGTCTGATTTCTAAGGGGAAAGTTGGATATGTGCATCAACACAGTTAAACTCTAGTATAGCAACAGGAAAAAGGGATGAATGGCAACCACAGTATGCCTTTTAGTAAAATGACAACTTTGTCATCTCCTGTTAAAGCTGCTCCCACCAACACACACACACACACACACACAAAACCACCACCACCGCCAACCCTTGCTCTGCTTCCCAGACTTGGCGCATGGTCTGTCATTCTTGCCACATAAGTATATGTCAAACCGGATACCACTGTTCCAGGATGAAGTGTTCTGTGCTGATTGGATTTCCATGTCTACTTACCACATGGAAGTAAGAAGCCCATACTCCCACCCCATCTTTACACAGAGTGAAGAATTGAGAAAGGAGACAAGTAGAGGAAGATATACCTGAAGAGTAAATTATTATATTATTATATAATATTTGAATGGGAGTATAAGGATTTCCCACCTCTGTTCACTCCTCAGTTCCTCCATTCTAATTTGCAGAAGCAGAATAAGGAGGTCACAGTGCTGAAAGGAGTGCCTAATCTCCAGCTTTCAAACAAAGGCTTTTCCCTCATCCCCTGCACATTCTCATGATCTCAAGCACATTTCTGAAGCAATTCAAAAGTAGATTATGATGGACCTCATGCCCTTGCTGTGCCTACCCAGTACTACTTCTAGTAATTAGCTTTGGACATCCTACCTGTAGCCTAAGCAACATCCAACCTGTGGTACTGTCAAACTGTCATCAGAACACATAAGGGTTAAGTCTAAACTAGACAGCTAAATGGAAGACACAGGGCCACATTCATTCATTCATTCATTCATCTTCAGTAACCACTTTATCCTGGTCAGGGTCACTGTGGATCCGGAGCCTATTCTGAGAACCATGGGTGTGGGGTTGCAATACACCAGATTAAAAACCAGTCCACTGGAGGACACCATACACACCCATTTACAGCTAGGGGTAATTTTAGCACACAGAATTCATACAAACATTGGTAATATTTTATTAATTCAACAACTCAAAATAGCTAATTAAAAGCATGATAAAATATCCTACAACCCATGTACAAATTTTGATTTCATGACCTTGACTTAGTATCTCATGGTTGTATTTCATTGTGTACTGTCGGCACACTATAAATTATTATTTTTTTAAAATTATAATAGAATGTGCTATTAACCACAATGCAATGATTAATGTGATAATTACAGTTAGGCAATATATAGGGAATATACTAGATTAAATGTTTACTTGAATCTGTACTGTACATGATCCTACTGGTTTTGAATGAATGAATGAATGAATGAATGAAAGCCTTTATTGTCATTGTATATCTCTGTATACAACGAAATTAGGAGCACTGCTTCTGACTGGTGTTATAAAAAAAATAGAACATTAGACAATAAATAGACTATAAAGTGAGTATACCATATAGTATAAAAGTATGTATATACAGCAAGTATACAGTATAAAGTATATACAGCAGGTGACTAAGTCAAAATATTGCACAATATTTTCTTTTATTTTTCACTTTTAAATTGTCTCTTGATTTTGTATCACATTGTATTACACTTGAACACAAATAATAAAAAAAAAAAACACTATCTGTTTTCACAGTCCACGTTTTCTATCCCTCCATTTTTTCCGGCTTAAAGGCTCCACCTCATCCTTGCACCTACGTACCTTTACTTTTTATTGTTATCATATTATATTGTGAATCTGTTAGTAATCATTATTCTACATTTATATCTCTTAAATTTCTGTCTTGATTGCCCCTTTCTTATTTATTTCTGTTGTTACTATTGTACTGCTGTAGACTGCCTAAGCCTCACAAAAAGCATTTCAATGTACATTGTCACTGACACTTGTATATTTGACAAATAAACTTGAAACTAGTGCTTGTGTTTAGGCACTAGGCACTACTAAAAAAAATGCTGCCTCAAACAGTGCTTCTTAACAAAAAATCTGCCAAGCTCAAAAGCATGAACTACATGCAAGTGATTTGTATAATCTGAATGTGGAACCCAGAAAATCGACTTAAGCACATGCACAACCTATCTCTGAAAGAGTAACTTTCTCCATGTAAATATTCTTGCAACATTTGAAAATTCCACCTCAAGCACCAGCACTGTGGCTCTACACCTGACTGTTCCATCACTACAGTATCAGAACATATATTGAAAGAAACATTTGTAAATACTTGACATCAGTGCCTGAGCCAGAAGGTCGCCTTTGTTGCTTATGGTCGCCTAAGATAACTTCTTAATGAAAGGATCCAGAGAAATTTCACATCCAGTAATTACATAGTTCATGGCAAAAGATCAACTTGAGAGAGACTGCAACCTATTTGAAAATATTATCACATTATCATACAGTATCTTCAGTCACACAGTTCCTCATTTATCTCATGTGGTAATTTTCATAAGTTCAAGGTGAGCAGCAACACAGACACACGAGCTCTAGGGCAGCCTGCCCACATCTCAGTGTCTCTCTCACACACACACACTTACTTTTCCTGTTTTTAAAAAAAAAAAAAAAAAATTATTGAACATTTTATTGTCTTTTCTTGTTATTACTTTGATATTTCAAGAATAAAGATATTCAGAAACCAAGTTATCGATTATTATTTCTTTCAGTTAAAACTGAGAGAAATAATTTATTTACTTTTAATTTCTAATTGCAGTTCGAAAGAGGATATTTAATAAGACTGCCTAATGGGACTTATTAATTAAATTTACAGTGAAGCACCTACATTGCTGGCATTTAACTGCATGTGCCTGCTTCCTATATAAACAGAACAATTTTCAGTGAAGGGAGAACCAAGTCAAGTCATGTCAAGTAGATCTTTATTGGCATCACAACCACAGGCAGTACACATTTACACTTAGGGAATTTGGCAGTCACCCTTATCCAGAGCACCTTACAGAAGTCATATAATGTATAAAAGTAGTATAATATACAGTACACAGTGAGATGAAATAACATTTTTTTCCCATGATGCAACAAGCAGGGAGGGGGTAATGAGAAACAGTGGGTTAGTACGCAATGAGACAATAAGAGCATAAATACTCCAAATCACAAAACATTTAATATTACAGTAAAGACACTGACATTACATTAAACACTATCAAGGTCCATAGCTACAAAAATTTAAAATGGCAGTGCAGTACTGGTTGTGAACTTGAGATGAAATTTAAAAGTGGTTGTGCAGTATTGCTGTTTTGAACAAAGTACAATCAAAAGATCAGTGTGTTTTAAACAGTAAATCATCTGCAGAATGTGGTGAAGATGGGTGGGGGGATGTTTGCCTTTTTCAAATGCTGGAGGAAATGCAGACACTGCTGGACTCTGTTGGGCAGGGAGCTGGTGTTGGTTGTCCAGGTGAGGTCCACTGCAATGTGAACGCCAAGAAACTTGGTGCTCATCACTCTCTCTACTGTGAAGCCATTTTTGCATGGGCGAAGTGATCAGCACACAGAACTTTCTGAAGTCAACAATCATCTAATTTCTTTCGTCAGTATTCAGTGACAATCAGCTGCTGGGGGATGACTGTGTTGAATGCTGAACTGAAGTCTATGAACAGCATTCTGATGCAAGTATTCTTCGTGTCAAGATGGGTTAGGGCCAGGTGAAGAGCATGTGAGATTGCATCCTCTGTGGAATGGTTGGGGGGTATGCAAACTGCATTTACTGCATGTGCAGTAAAAGAACTTATTGTGATTACTGACTCTAGTCTGTCATATGAAGCTGATTTAGATAATATTACTAGGATATCCTTCTTTCCTCTCAGAAATACTGCTAAGATAAAATATAATGTCACTACATGATGCAGAAAAACTAGTCCATGGATTTGTTACCTCTAGGTTGGATTATTGTGATGTCTTGCTGTCCGGATGTTCCAGTTGGTGCATAAACAAGCTCCATTTACTCAGTCCTTACTAGAACCACAAGATATGACCATATTACCCCTATATTATCTACACTGCACTGGCTCCTAGTAAAGTTTTGCACTGATTATAAAACACTATTGACCTATAAAGAACTGCACCCGGTACCTGAGCTAACTTCTGGTCTTTTATGATCTGCCATGCCTGCTTCAATCAAGCCCCAAAATTATGGAACAGCCTTCCAATTACTGTTTGGGACTCAGACACAGTCAGTGTTTAGGTCTTTGCTGAAAACATATTTGTTTAGACAAGCTTTTTATTAATAAGCTTTTTTTTTTTAATCTGTGCTATCTCTCTCTCTCTCTCTCCCAAGCTACACATGCTACTCCTGAGATGCCAGTCATCCTGCCTCCTTCTGCTCTGTGGGCCTGCCTGATCTATCCTGATGGCCCGACTTCTGTTTGGACTTATCATCACCTGAAAATCACTCGCTGCTACTGATAGCCTACAGATTGCCATGAGATTACTGTGGATAGTACTCTATGCTTACTAACATGGTCACTCCATAGATCTTATTTTCCCATCTTAGATTCCATCCATATTCCATTCCATCCATATTCCCAATAACATTACTGTGCTTTGGAACTTAATGTCATCAAAAATATATATATATTTTTTTCACTGGCCATCCACCATATGTTAACTCATTGAAATCCCCGTCATATTTTTCTCCCTATTGTTTTCCTAGTTCCAAATACCAGGTGGTGTGATCTCATGTGGTTCTTGGTTATTCATTTTTGTATGCTCAGTGTGAATAGAGAAAATTGAAACTTTAAATCAAAGCTCTCTCACATATTATCATACTTCTTTCACACTCTGTCAAACTTCTTTCATACACAATCAAAGCTCTTTCACTCACAGTCATACTCTCTCCTACAAAGTACCAAACCTTTGATAGTATGTGAGAGAGACTTTGAGTGTGAATGAGGGAGGATTTAAGTGTATGTCAGAGAGAGTTTGAACCAAGCAATGAATTAAGCCAAGCAGTCTGTATTCTGAACATTTTAAATTCAACAAAACTGAATATTCTGAACGCTCTTCATCTATAGTAGGGGTGTAACTGAATAACTACACAGATTAAACAGATAAAGCATCCTAAACAAATACATAGCCAAACTGCACATGGATTATTCAGGGTGATTATTTGAGGTGTTTTTTAGAAGACTTGCCAGTTTCAGACTAGGTGTGTGAGTCGGAATCCTGCAGGACAAAAGAAAACAGTCATGTGAGGTTTTTACTTCTACACCTGCTGCTTCTGGGATACTTTAAGCAGCATTTCGATGTAATGCCCTTCTGATTTACCAGGAAGACTTTCTTTCAATAATGAAAGAGAACAATCAATAAACATACAAGTTAATAATTTTAAAATTACTTTTATTAAACAATTCTTTTGAGAGAGCCAGCAGAGATGTATAGCCCTGTTCACCGCACATGGGCTTCATGGGTGGTATGGAGCAGCTGCTCTAAATACATTTCTGTTGTGTGTACAGAAATATGGTAGAAATATATTTTTATTTTGGACCTCAGTAAGGCAGTGTTTAGGTCAGACTACTGGAGCAAAACACTGATGGAAAAAATGTACAGTGCATCTCTTATTCATATATGCTAATGTTAATGAACTTGATCTTTGTTCTATGAGCAGGTTTGTAGTTAGGGTGGGAATTTTGCTGAAACCTGGCAACCATCCCCACAAGTTTCCATAAGCCGTTCTTTAAAGCTGCACATTAAGGTGTGCTTGTGTGACTATATTCTTTCATCCTGCAGGATCCCAATGCACATGCCTAGTCTGAAGCTAGCAAGCATTCTAAAAACACCCCAAATAATCCATGTACAGTTTGGATATATATTTGTTAACTAAGCTTTATCCAAATAATGTGTTGATATTCAATAACACCCCTAATGCAGACAGAGAGTGTATTTGGTGAATTTAAAATGTTGTTAGGAATACAGATTGCTTGGTTTAATACATTTCTTGGATCATCTTGCCATTGCTTCACATCCCATGTGACTGAGGATTAGGGTACGGAGCCAGTGAAGGAGGGAAAATGGTGCCGGAGGCTCTAAGCCAATCAGAAACTGTGGACATTAAACTCTCTCTCACACACAAAGTCTCTCACACATACTATCAAAGGTTAGAGGTTTGATGGTGTGTGTGAGAGTATGACTATGTGTGAAAGAGGTTTGGTAGTTTGTGTGAGAGAGTCTGGCTGTGTGTGAAAGAGCTTTGATTGTGGTAAGTGATCTGACAGTGTGTGAGAGAGTATGATGGTGCATGAGGGACAGTATGACAGGGTGAGAGAGCATGATAGTGTGTGTGAGAGAGTATGATAGATTACAGATTTTGTCTGTAATGGTCTCTCATATGAATGCACACATGGACAAGTGAGCTCCAAAGCAGGGCGCATGTCCATACAGACTCACACACTCTCCCCCCTCTCTATTACACGTACACACTAGTGATGGGAAGTTCGGATCATTTTACCGACTCGGACTTTGAGTCTTGTTCAGCAAAATGAACGAATCTTTTTTGAGTCATTTCGTTCATTTTAGCAAAATATAATTAAAATGTTATGTGTTACTTCCCTAACACATCTACTACTTACGCGAATGTTGATCACACTACAAACAAGACAGAACTATAATGCTATAAGAAACAGAAAACATTAATTCATTGTTTACTTGGATCTTTAGTCTATGATTAGCTCACCTCACCTCTTATCTGACAAGTCTTCGGGTTTGAGTCGTTCATTCATCACGTGACAGCCCCATAAGCTTAACCAATGCAGTCTGAGCTGGAAAGAGAATTGATTAGTTCATCTCTCGAGTCTTCGGGTTTGAGTCGCTTGTTCATCACGTGACAGCCCCATAAGCTTAACCAATGCAGTCTGAGCCGGAAAGATAACTGATTAGTTCATCTCTCGAGTCTTTCGAGTCGTTCGTTCTTTTGTCACGTGACATGACAGCATTGGATAGAGAAATTAGTTAATTTACAACCTTCCTTTCAAACGGGTATTATTATTTACCCTTACAGTTACGTGATGCGATTCTGGTTTCAAATTGTTGATTTTAATTTCTGTCATGATCAGAAATTAAAGACCAGAAACGCATCACGTAGCTGTAAGAGTAAATAATAATAATAATAATAATAATAATAATTACTATGCACCCATTATGGGGCTGTCACGTGATGAACGAACAACTCAAACCCGAAGACTCGAGATAAACTAATCAGTTCTCTTTCCGGCTCAGACTGCATTGGTTAAGCTTATGGGGCTGTCATGTGACGAACGAACGACTCAGACTCGAAGACTCGAAACAGGTGAACTAATTCCAGTACAGAACCTATAGGATGTTGCGCATGCGCAACTGAACGAATCACTCCCCGAGACGACTCGTTCTTCCCGAGTCACATTAAAGATTCGTTCAAAATGAACGAATCGTTCAAGAACGACCCATCACTAGTGCACACGCAGACACACGCGCACGCACACACACGCACGCACACACACACTTTAAGAGCTAGGCCTTCAGAAACCAAGTCACTTATTATTATGGTTCTCAGTTAAAATTGAGATTTTAATAATTGTGACTTATTTGAAAGTTTGCCATTTTAATTTCTAAAATTCTAAACTAAAAAGGGGATATTTTATGAGACTGCATCCTGTATAAACAGACCCATTTCCCCTCCAGCACTCAAAGCAATCATAGTGCATAGACTCCAGTCTGTGCACTCAAACCAGAGATAGCTCCCTCTGGCCAAACTCTGATCTCTTTTGTGTACAGGTTAGCATGTAAACCAGGGTTAGGTGGCCTGAAACATGGCGTGAGTGTCCAAGGTGGAGGTGGGGTATGGCTTTATATGAGCCCTGTTTGTTTATGTAACCAAGTCTGGTGTTTTCGCTCCTCTGGTCCCAAACTCAACACACTGAAATAGCTTTCATAAAACAGTTTTTAGGTTTGCAGGTGCGGCATATATAGCCTCAATAGCAATCAAATCAAGTAGGCTTTATTGTCATTTCTCTCATCACATACAGGCCCCAGTCACACCTGGCATTAACATGCATCCTGGTTGGGGTCCAAACCTCAGCACAACCATGCTGCTACTGTTGGGCCACCATGAGCAAGGCTTAATCCTCTCTGATCTCGGGATGATATATCATAGCTTATCCTGTGCTCTGACCCCAACTTCCTAACAAGCTGGGATATGTGAAGAAAAGAATTTCACTGGGTATACGTGACAAATAAAGGCTGTTACTCAATGCCATACTTCGCATTACAAATGCGTCAATGTCACCATATGATGCATAAAAACTAGTTCATGCTTTTTTTACCTCTAGGTTGGATTACTGTAATGCCTTTCTGTCTGGATGTTCCAGTTAGTCCAGAATGCAGCAGTCAGAGTCCTTACTAGAACCAGAATATATGACCATATCACGCCTAACTTATCCACACTGCATATACAGTTTTTAAGCCTTTTTCTTAGGTAAAGGCACAGATCTGGAGGGTTCATGGGCATAGTGTGTTTTGGTAAACTGAGATGTTTGGATGTTGTCACCCCACCCCACTCTCACATGTGCTCTCAGGTTTGTTGATGGTGGAGTGGCTGGCCGCTTTATGTCCCAGGGCACCCTCAGTGTTACCTTCTGGCTCGCCCTTTTTGTTATGTTCCTGAGATGCCAGCGATCCTGACACCTTCTGCTCTCCAGACCTGCCTGATCCATCCTGATGCCCTACTTCTGTTTGGAGTTCTCATCACCAGAAAATCACTTGCTGCTGCTGAGGTTGACCCCACATGGACAACTTAAAGATCACCATGGGATTACTGTAGCTGGTGCCACATAGAAACTATAAAGATGCCTGTGGATGTACTTCCTTAGATTGCCTTGGGACTGCAATTGCTAAGAACAGTTTTGCACTCAAGTCTCCATCATTGAACAGTTGATAACTTCAACACAATAGACTTTAAGTTAAAACTATAATGAATTCAGAAATGACTCTGATGCTCATACTCATAAGCTGCTCATAAGATCATAAGCTCCTGTTCACAAAATTGCATTTTTTGACTATAATGTACAGTTACAGAAGGGAAATTATTTATAATCACACTATCCAGTGTCCCCCAGATGAGGATGGGTTCCGTTTTGAGTCTGGTTCCTCTAAATGTTTCTTCCTCATGTCGTCTCAGGGAGTTTTTC
The DNA here is from genome assembly GCA_022985145.1 of Pangasius djambal. Taxonomy (NCBI): domain Eukaryota; kingdom Metazoa; phylum Chordata; class Actinopteri; order Siluriformes; family Pangasiidae; genus Pangasius; species Pangasius djambal. The sequence goes on along the minus strand of CM040996.1, from coordinate 8,338,845 downwards.
CTTTCCACTGCCGCCTCTGGCTTGCTCATTAGGTCATAACTTAATAAATTAAAAATTTATATCCAGATTTCTGTAAAGCTGCTTTGTGTCATTGTCCATTGTTAAAAACAGTATATAAATAAAAGTGAATTGAATTGAACAGGCCATGTCACTGTTAAAACTTGATGATGTCATGAGTAAACAGTGTGTACAGCACATAGTACACGCCCCTGGGGGTGCCAGTGTTCAGGGTGATAGAGCAGGATGATCTGTGATGGATTCTTGCACACTAAGAAGTTATATCAGGAGACTTAACTTGGTGACTGGAGCTTGTGATGATTGTGTTGAATGCTGAGCTTAAATAGATGGCCAGCATTCTAATTCCCTGACTGGAGATTTCTTGGGCATGGGGATGATGGTGACTGATTTGAAGCAGGTGGGGGCACCAACCTGTCCGAGAAAGTGAAGTTATCTGTGAAGACAATGTTCAGTTGGCGGGCAAACTACTTCAGCACACAGAGCCAGTAGCGTGGGTTCACCTTTAGCAGGGTTTTCCTCATTCGTTCACTGAGGTCACAGTCAGCACCTGGGGAGAACTGTAGATCCTTACTACTGTCTCTGTGTTGCAGTCTTCAAATCGGGTGTAGAAGGCATTTAGCGTATATGGGGACGGAGGTGACATTAATTGTAAACACCATTGGGAGATACTAAGGCTGACCACCATGAATTCCACCATCGATAAAAAATGTTTATAAACTAATACAACTTTTGTGCACCATTCTGTGTTGATGTAAACCCACAAGCCCCCTCTGGCTGGGGTGTGGTTAGACCTGTGAGCTGAATGGCCACATCAGGGATGCTATTGTTGAGCCATGTCTATATGTGTGGTTTGCTGTAGAGTAATGTTTTCCATTTTGCTCGTACCACTTGCAAGCGTCTCCTAGCCCGGGTAGCCACAGTAGCAGAGGCTGCAGTCTCTGGGCCTAGCTCACATAGCAAGCTGAAGTTGCAGAGCTCCATTGTCAGACTGGTGTAAGATGTTTATGTTGCATTTTGTTCTGATATCCAACAATGTCTGGCGATCATAGGCGAGTTGCTGACCACTTCAGATGCACATTTGTCTCAAGACAAAATTCAAGAACATGTACAAGGCTACATATAACCTCTTTTGTTGGATCCGTAGTGGTCAAAACAAGCATGCTGTCATGTTGGATCCTGAATTTGCATTTCAATACAAGCAAATGTTTTCTTTGAAATGTGTATTTTTTGACCTGTTGCTCTTTGAAACCACAAGCTCTAAATAATTTGTGTGCAGTCAAACTGACCAGATTTTTTCCACTTCTGTCCTTAAGTAAATTATCATAATAGGGTCCACCTTAAATAAATAACTGTAAATAGGGCCCATTTCATGTTTTTACTTGTATAACATCTGGCTATGCCATCTTTGTGGTATAGTCATTAGCCCACACAATGACAAAGACAACTCCACTGATGGAAAATACAGTCTCTCTCTCACACACACACACACACACACACACTCGTCTCTTGATTTCTCCTCCTCCAGAACATAGTTGCTGAAGCTATGTTGCCAATTCTTCTTTACTGCCATTTCCCCTACTGTCGACCCATATTTGGTTTTGGACTAAAGTAATTATAAGTAAGGTGTGTGTGTGTTTGTGTCTGTATGTTTGTTTAAAGCAGGGAAAAATGCATGTTGAAATGCATTGTCTCATTCTGCACTAAATGAAGGCTGGGCACTTTACAGTATTGTTATTAACTGTGCAATAATTAGGAACTAATGAATAGTGCTTCATTAACCCTTAAGGTACTATTATTAACTACAAAGATATACTGGTTAATTATTCAGTAAATAATGTTTGCAATAGTACACTATTAACTAATTAATTCCTGAACACATTTCTTTTGCAGAAATACTTGTTAATTATGACTTGTTTATTAAAATACTAATTAATTTCTCATCAATTCCCAATTGCTAAGTCGTACCTTATTCCTGTAGATCTACTAAATGATACACCATAGCCTATTCCTACACTTCAGTGTCTAGGTCATTTATTTATGTCAACACAACAAGTTTCCTCAGAGTTGCATTTATTTAGCTAGCTAAAGGCTAAATGAAAAAATGGATAACAATAATCTACAAAAGTAAATTTAATGTAACAAATATTCTTAATTAACGTAGCTTAAAAATTGTGTTAAAAAGGTGGCAGGGACAGAAGTAATAAAGAAAGTTTTATTTAAAAAGCTGGCAGACAAATCCAAACGATAAGACAAACTCAGTAACAAAAACCAGGCAATGGTCAGGCAGTCCTCAAACAGCATAGATGGGGCAAAACAGGAATCAAAAACCAGGAGAATCAGAAACAAGAAAGGAGAAACAAGAAAGTGTCAGAATAACACAAAGACACAGAGCGTATACTTTGCAGCGAGATAGTGAGCTAGGAGTCCTTAAATACTGTGAATGTGACTGTGTTCAGGAATGTGTGATCAGAACGATGGTGAGCTTGAACATGACAAACTCTGTGAGAGTATTGTAGTTTCTGGAGGCCATATTTGTAGGCCGTGTTGTGTTCTGACATGACAGAAAACACCCCCCACCCAAGGTGCTAACTACATGAGCGGGTTTTTCCTAGGCCTCCTCCTGGGTCTTGGACCTGGGTGATCAGGGTGCTGAGCATGAAACTCTTGACACAGTGCTAGTTCAAGAACGCCATGGTCTGGAACCCAGCATCTTTCCACTGGTCCATAGCCTTCCCACTCGATAAGATTCTGGAGTTTTCCCTCCTTTCAGCAAGATTTGAGGATTTCTTTTACTCTATATGCTGGTTCTCCCTCAATGTCAAGGGGGGCAGGGGGAGAGGAGGGGAGGTGCCTTTGGCGAGGGGACCTGGTGTGACTGGCTTTAACCTGGAGACATGTGAAACAATGAGGCTAGGCAGCAGTGACATGGGAGGTCAAGTTTGTAGGTTACCTCACCGATTCTCTGGTGGATCTTGAATGGGCCAATTTAGCAATATGACAGCTTCCTGCATCCCTGGGTGACATGATATCTTTGGTGGACGGCCAAAGTCAATCACCTATTTCATAGCTGCAAATTCCTTACTTACATGGGCAGTGTGTTCACCTACTCACTTCGAACCAGTTTGTGAAAGCTGGTGACTTGGTTGGGTTGACGTTCCATGGGAACAGAAGGGGCTGATACCCAAGGACATATTGGAATGGGGTGAGCTTCAATTCAATTTTATTTGTATAGCACTCTTATCAATGGACATTGTCACAAAGCAGCTTAACAGAAATAAATACATTCAGGATATAAATTTTAAATGTATGAATTTATTTGTAATGAGCAAGCCAGAGGCAACGGTGGCAAGGAAAAACTCCCTGAGATGATATGAGGAAGAAACCTTGAGAGGAACCAGACTCAAAAGGGAACTCATCCTCATCTGGGTGACAACAGAGAGTGCAATTATAAATAAATCCCTTCTATAACTGCAATACATGGAAAAATAGTGCAATTGCATAAACAGGAAAATTCATTGCAGTTTTCACATGAAGTCTGTTTTGCTGAACTTATCCACTGTTCACTGATGGAGACTTGAGTGCAAAACTGTATGTGGCAATTGGAGTCCTAAACCATTCATAGCAACTGTAGAACTAAGCCATCATAGCAAAACTGTTCACAGGAATTGTTGTCCAAAGCCATCTTCATGGTTTTTAAGTGCTACCATCCTCAGTAATTTCAATGATCTTCAGGCTGTCCATGTGGGGCCATCCTCAGCAGCAGTGAGTGATTTCCAATTTATGAGAACTCCAACCAGAAGTCAGGCATCAGGCTCAGACAGGTCTGGAGAGCAGAAGGGGTCAGGATCACTGGTATCTCAGGAGTAGCATGTCTAGCTCAACAGAGAGCGGGGGAGAGAGAGAGAGAGAGAGAGAGAAGGGGGGGGGGGGGATTATTAAGTATGCTTATTGTCCTGTAATGGTTAAGGGCAATGTACTTTGCGTGCAGAGTGCCAGCAGGGACTCTGGCAAGACTAGCTGTAACAGCATAACTAAAACGGAGAGCCAGAAGGCAACAAAGACATGAGGGCAGCCTGGAACATAAAGTGGCCAGCTACTCCACAGTCAACAAACCTGATTGAACGTGTGAGATGGGGGAAAACAGCATCCAAACATCCCAGTTCCCAGCAACAATCTATCCCCATAAGCCCTCCAGACCTGTTCCTTTACCGAAGAAAAAAAATATTCACAAAAGGCTTGTCTAAACAAATATGTTTTCAGCCTAGACTTAAACACTGAGTCTGTGTCTGAGTCCCAAACCCTAATTGAAAGGGTGTTCCATAACTTGTAAGCTTTGTAAGAGAAAGCGCTGCCCCCTGCTGTAGCCTTCACTATTCGAGGTACCAACAAATAGCCTGCACTTTTTGATCGAAGTAGGCGTGGCGGAACATAAAAGACCAAAAGTTCGCTCAGTTGCTGCGGCACGAGACCATTCAGTGCTTTATAGGTCAATAGTAGTATTTTATAATCAGTGTAAAATTTGATTGGGAGCCAATGCATTGTGGATGAGATGTGGTCATATCGTCTGGTTTTAGTAAGAACACTTGCTGTTACATTCTGGACTAAATGGAGCTTGTTTATGCACCTCCAGGCCATCCAGAGTTATTATGTAATCAGAAAGCTTACTTCTAGCTGCATGTTTTCCTAGTACAAGTACATCTGTCTTGTCAGAATTAAATAAAAGAAAGTTAATAAGCATTCAGTGTCTAATGTTCTTTATTCATTCATTAAAAATAACATGTTTACAAATAATTTTGCCTAGAGGTAGCAAATATAAATAAAAGAGTAGTGGGCCTAAAACAGAACCTTGCGGAACACCAAACTTTACCTTAATATGCATAGAGAAGTCATCATTTACATCTACAAACTGATAACAATCAGTCAAATAAGTCCTGAGCCAGAAGAGGGCTGTTCCCTTAATGGCAACAACATTTTTTAGTCTATCAAGGAGAATAGCATAATCAGTGGTATCAAAAGCTATAGGCAACACAAGCAAGGAGCCACAACCCTGATCAGAGGCCAGTAGTAGGTCATTTACTACTTCAATCAGCGCTGTCTCTGTGCTATGATGAGGCCTAAATCCTGACTGATGCATTTCATGGATGTTATTCCTATGAGCATAACTGCTGTGCTCCAACCTTTTCAAAGATCTTGGACATAAAGGGGAGCTTTGATATAGGTCGATAATTGACAGGGGTTGAGGTCAGGTTTTTTTAATCAAAGGTTTGATAAATGCTAGTTTAAATGATTTAGGTACATAGCCAGTGCCAAGGGAAGAACTCATAATTTTTAGAACAGGTTTAACTGCTTCTGGAATTATCTGTTGAAGAAACATGTAGGTAATGTATATAGTTTACAAGTTGATGATTTTCATGAGGAAATTAGTGAAATTAGTTCAGTCTCTCCAAGGAGAGTAAAACAATCTAATTGTTGGTCTTCATTTAGGGTGGAGACATATATTGATCTAGCAGCACGAAGAGATTTTCTGTAGTTCGGGAGGCTTTCCTTTCATGCTGTTTGAAATACTACCAATTTAGTTTGATGATATTCACGTTCTAATTTTTGAGTGGTCTGTTTTAATGTGTCCATGCTCATTATACCAGGGAGCTAGCTTTTCCTCTCTAATTATTTTTCTTTTAAGTGGAGCTACCTTATATAGCGTGTAGCGGAATGTTGAGGTCAGTGGTCTGTTGCACGTGTTTTGAGCATTGCATACCAAGTAGTGCAAACAACTTAATGACGCTATGACATCCTAATGTGTGCATGGAATATAAACTATTTTGACATGCTTTTAATTTGCTATTTTGACTTGGCAAAAATAAAACACTTGTCCTCAAGATACACAATGTCTCAGATTAAGATTCAGTCTCCTTCGATGTCTGTCGATGTCAATCAATCAATCAATCAATCACTCAGGTGCACTGTTTTTAAAAAAAATATTTATTAAATAATAGTAGCATATTTATGTATTTAATATTGGCCTCAAATGGCTTTCTATATTTTTGAAATATATTTACAATGCTTAAAACATGATTTATTGTGCTTACATCAAACTGTCAGACAGTGGTGCTGGACTTAGTACTGCTTCTCACTCGACCTGATATTACGTCAAAATAACTGGCTTAAGTCCAAGTTCAGAATCACATGACCGAGACACACCTCTGTTTTACGCAAACTCCACACCACATGTGCGACTCTAGTGCAACTTCTGTAAAGCGAGGTCCATGATGACATGGTTTGCCAAGGTTGGAATAGAAGAACTCTAGTGGCCAGCACAGACCCTTTTCTCAACCCTACTGGACACTTTTAGGATGAACTGGAATTCCAACTGCATGTCAGACCTCCTCACCTGACATCAGTGCATGACCTCACTAGTGCTCTTGTGGCTTTATGGGCAAATTGCCAAAGCCATGCTCCTAAATCTAATGCAAAGCCTTCCCAGAAGAGTGGAGGTTATTATAACAGCAAAAGGGGAACTAAATCTGGAATGGGATGTTCAACAATCATATGAGTGTCATGGTCAGGTGTCCACAAACATTTGGATATACAGTGTAGATTCTTGCATTTTTTTATTAGCTTAGGGTTTGGTGCTATTTCTCAAGATAGTAACCATTTAGTAATAAATATCAACTGCCTTCAATTGCTGCACCCAGCAAAGTATTTCACCAGAACGAAGTAAGTACTTACTCTGGTAACCAAGAAAAATTACTGTAGCAGAGCCAAAAAAACTGGCCATAGTTCTGTCATGATAGTTTGTTTGTTTTTTTAAACACCCTGGCTTCTGCATCAGAGCGTCTGTTGTGGCTTATCCAGTCACACATATTTATATAAATTATTAAGCTGAAAGCAGCTCATCAGACCAGAGACTAGTTACAGGGCTAGAGACATTAGGTCAGAAAGCAGAGTGTTTTCAGATTTTCATAGAACTGATCATTTCTGGTCTGATTAGCAACCTGACAAAATGGCTGAATAGCGAACTGACAGAATGTTTAAAGACAAATAAGTGATTAAGAAATACAGTATGTGTTAATTCTACCCATGTCAAATTCAAAACAGATGTGTCCATGTTGCTAATCAAAAGTGGTAACATGAAATACCACTATGAAACAAAATCAATTTGAAAGAGCTTTTGAAGCCTAAATGGAGCCAGAGTCTGCACAGTGGAGATAGAGCATGCACAATTATATGGCCAGTTGGACAGTTCATCCACCTCTCGCCTGCCCATATTGGTCATGGACACTCCCATTCTTCATTTGGGAGCACACACAGTGATAAGCATATGAGAAGTCCCTCCCTCCCTCTCTCTGTGTATGTGTCAAGCTACACAAATTACTTCTGAGTTACCAGTGATCCTGACTCCTTCTGCTCTCCAGACCTGCCTGATCTATCCTGATGCCCTACTTTTGCTTGGAGGCAACTCTAATGAATTCTGAAATGATATTGATGCTCATACTCAAGTTCCTTTCACCACACTTATCACTGCTTGACTCTATATTATACAGTTATAGAAGAGAAATGATTTAAAATTGCACTATCCAGTGTTACCCAGATGAGTTCCTTTTTGAGTCTGGTTCCTCTCAAGGTTTCTTCCTCGTGCAAGCTCTGGCTTGCTTATTACCATTAAATTTAAAATGTACAATTTATTAAATTTATTATTTAAAATTTAGTAATAAATTACCATATGTAATACTGTTCCACATCGTTAACTACTGAAGAACAAGACATTAACACTTAAGTAAATAGTAATGGCTTTCACTTTATTCCTTAAACTAACAATCATAAATTAAATTACCATTTTTAATACTTGGTTGCAAATCCTTTGCAGTCAATGACTGCCTGAAGTCTGGAACCCATAGACATCACCATTTGCTGGGTTTCTTCCCTAGTCATGCTCTGCCAGGCCTTTAGTGCAGCTGTCTTCAGTTCCTGCTTGAGCTTGAGATGAGGTGGCATGCTTTGGATCATGAGCAGTTCCCTTCCCAATACTCTTTTCTTCCCATCAGTCTGGTACAAGTTGATCTTTGTCTGTCCATCTGTCCATATGATGTTGTTCCAGAACTGTATGGGCTTCTTTAGATGTTTCTGGTAAGCTAATCTGGTCTTCCTTAATGTTGGGGATTACCAATGGTTTACATATTGTGGTAAAGCATCCACTCTTGTTTGCTGACTTTGGCACAGATACACCTAGCTCCTGGAGAGTGTTCTTCATCTGGCCAAGTGTTGTGAAAGGGCTGTTCTTCCCCAGGGAAAGAATTCATCTGTTATTCACACAAGATTTTTTCTGTGGTCTTCCAGGTCTTTTGGTGTTCCTGAGCTTTTCAATGCATTCTTTCTTTGATTTGGCTGCACGTAATGTTTTTTTGATCTCTCTGAATTTTCTACCAGTGATGGCTTGCTCCATTAGTAACTCTTTCGTCATACTGACAGTTAAAAGCAACAGATTCCAAATGCAAATGTCACACTTGAAATCAACTCTAGACCTTTTCTCTTCTTATTTTTAAGTGAAATAGTAAAGGATAACACACCCCTGGCCATTAAACAGTTACTGGCCTACTATCCAATTACCTCTCTTCCCTTAAAAAAGTGGGGGGTCACATATAAAAGTGCTGAAAATCCTACAAAGTTCACCTGATTTGTACGTACTCTCAAATTAAAGCTGAAAGTTCATTATTTAATGTTAACTCAGATTTGGTGACAGTGGAGTGGCTGGTCGCTTTATGTCCCAAGGTGCCCCCATGCCTGTGTTACCTTCTGGATCTCCCTTCTGGTTACGCTGTCATAGCTAGTCCCTACTTGCAATCTTCTTAAACCATTACAGGACAAAAGCATAGTACCTAATAATCTAGCAAAATTATTCCATCCTAACTAGGATATTTTTCCTGAGATGTTCATCAGAAACACCAGTGTCCATCCATGGTCACTTCCAAGAGACCAAGGACACACGGCATATGTGGCAAGGTAGTCAGGCCATCTTCAGCTACAAAGCTACATCATATTTCTGTGATGATGATGCACAATACAATGTGAGGGCAGGGCAACTTCCAATGACCAAATACTCTGTCTGCAGTGGATATGAGGAGAGCTCTGTCCAGAGTTAACTCTGTCCATGGAAACCTGCTGGTCCTGACAAAATGACAGTGCTCAGGGAATGTACTGCTCAGCCTGCAGATGGCCTAATAGACATCTTCAACATCTCCCTAAGCCAAGCAATTGTCCCCGTGTGCTTCAAGATGACTATCATCAACCTGTGCCAAAGAAAACATCTGTGATCTACCTCAATGACTACCAGCCTGTTGCACACATACTTATCATCACGAAGTGCTCAAAGTGGCTAGTTATGAAACACATAAAGAGCAGTCCTCCCACCACACTGGACCCATTCAGGTATGCCTACCATCAAAGAGGAAGCCATATCTGCTGCCATCCACCTGTCTCTGACCCACCTGGACAAAAAGGACAATTATGTGAGAATCCTGTTCATAGACTTCAGTTCAACATTCAACACAATCATCCCACAACAACTCACAGAAAAGCTGAACCTGCTGGGCTTGAACACCTCACTCTGCACTCACCCCAGTCCATCAGGATCGACAACACCAACTCCAGCACCACGACAGTGAATACCAGCACACCCCAGAACTGTGTGCTCAGTCAGCTGCAAAGTACAGCTCTCATCACATTATTAAGTTTGCTGATGATACTACAGTTGTGGGTCTCATCAGCAACAATTACAATTTAGCATAGATGGAGGTGAAGCAGCTCGCAGACTGGTGCAGACACAACAATCTAGCTCTCAGTGTCAATAAAACCAAAGAGTTGATTGTTGACTTCAGGAGGATCTGTGTGGACTGCTCACCACTGCACATCAATGGAGCAACTGTGGAGAGAGTAAAAAAAGAAAGCCCAGCAGTGTCTACACTTCCTGTGGAGGTTGAAGACAGCTAACCTCCATCCTCCCATCCTCAACACCTCCTACAGAGGGACAATAGAGACCAGCTGTCTCACTGGCTCAGTATGGGAAATGCACAGTTTCAGACCACATGACCCTACATTGAATTGTGAGAACAGCTGAGAAGATCACTGGATTCTCTATACCTACCACTACCACCTCTTTCAACAACTGCTGCATCTGTAAGGCCACCAGCACTGTGAATGACAGCTATTATAAAAAGACAAGGTCATTTTGTGGATTTTGTTGTATTGGGGGACATTGGGGGGGTGGTCCTTATCCTTATCCAAATAGTGGGAAAGCCTTGCACAGCTATGCACTGTTAGAGGATGCAGCCCAGGATATACCCAATATGAACTTGATTTACCTTCCAATGTAAAGATGGCTTTCTTGCTTATAAGTTGAAAGATCAAATGGGGAGCTATAGCTTGTGAGATTTTAGATCAAACTCAAAGAATGGCCAAATTCAGTGATCTAGTAAGATCTATTGACAAACAGGTGAAGATGGATCCATTTTTAAGTGATAACAAAAACCATGCAAAAAATGCAAAAAGAATCAATTCAATTCAATTCAGTTTATTTGTATAGCGCTTTTTACAATGTCATTGTCTCAAAGCAGCTTTACACAAACAAAAAAGTAAGATGAAGTGTGAGAGTGTGTCTGAAGAGCAAGCCGAGGCGACGGTGGCAAGGAAAAACTCCCTGAGATGGAGATAGGAAGAAACCTTGAGAGGAACCAGACTCAACAGAGAA
>CM040996.1:8288341-8323035 GCA_022985145.1 Pangasius djambal | reverse complement strand
TGGGGGACAAAGTTAGGGAGGCCAGATTAAGATGGTTTGGACATGTTCAGAGGAGGGAGAGTGAGTATATTGGTAGGAGAATGTTGGACATGGAGCTGCCAGGCAGGAGGCGAAGAGGAAGGCCAAAGAGGAGGTATATGGAGGTAATAAATGAGGATATGAAGCTAGTGGGTGCAAGTGTTGAGGATGCAGAAGACAGCGATAGGTGGAGAGTGATGATTCGCTGTGGCGACCCCTGAAGGGAAGAGCCGAAAGAAGAAGAAGAATTGTACGGTACTGTGAAAAAGTCTTAGGCGCATGTGAATAAATGCTGTAAAGCAAAGATGCCTTCAAAAAGAATCTAATTAAATGTTTCTAATACCTCTCAATATTTGGCATGACAACCATTTGTCTTTAAAAATGCATCAGTAGCTTCAGGTACATTCTGGACAGTACTGTATGTGTTTAATGTTGATTCTCTGTCAAAATGATCCAATTTTTGTAATGAATATGAAAATTATGATATATTTAAATTTATTTATATTACAGAGATTATGTTTTAGTTATCGCAAATCTGATATTTAATTTTATTTCCCTTTAACACGTCTTAGTGCCATTTCAAGAACCCTTAAACTGAGTTTCTTTTTTAAATAGATTTTTGAAATAACTGTTATAAAATTTAAATATAGCATAGATTAATTGATGAACAAAACTTGCATGTTAGAGCCCTGAATTAATTTCATTATAATGTATCACTGTTTATATTTATATTTTGTTTAAGTTTGTAACATTCAAAATTCTCATGATAAATAAATGTAAGAGTAATTAAGAACAGTTGCTGCTCACTTGGACTACAAACCAGGCAGATAAATAGAAATGTAATACCTCTCACAATAACATACACACAGAGTAGGCTTTTTCTTTTTTGCCAGTAAGATGATGGTGTGTGGTATTTGTTTTGTGCTAGTATGGAGGTCAAAAGTAGATTCAGATTCTCATTAATTATTTGGGAATTTATGACCACCAGAAGCACAGTAAGAGCACCTTTACTTGACCTGTTTTTCCCTTCAATTGAACTTTTTCCATTTTTCCAGTAAATGTCCCTTGTAAATTACACATTTACGATTTGTCCTTCATTGTAAGTGATATTTCAATCCACCAGTATTTTATTTACACAATTTATATTTTGAGATGACTAGACACAGAATAAGGTGTTTGTGTGATGATTTAGGCATGCATTTTGTGTTAAGCCTAACTGGAGTTTATTGCATAAAGCCTTGCAGTTCTAGTGCAAAATTAAAGAAGCAAAATTTGGACACCAAACACTCGGTTGGTCAACTACATTTGCAGTAAGGAGAAAATTTTCATTTTATGGCAAGCTACTCCTTTGAAAGAACCCAAATCCATAACAATTATTGTTCTATTGGCTTTCTTGCCTTTTTGAAATGCCATTTAATGGCTTGTCTCTAGGGTTTAATTCAAAAGAAGAAAAAAGGACAATCAGCAATCAATCAGCATGTTCAAACAGCATGCTGTTATATTTTTTATTTGAAGTGTGTGCACTACTGCCTTTGTACTTGTTAGTACAAAACTGTAGAGGCCTGCTAGAATAATCTTTTGCAGTGTGTGCGTGCAAGTGGAAGCCCAAAGCACGCCAAAGGGGCAGATGTAAGGAGGAAGCCACTGTCAGATGGCAGAGATGGATCTCTCCTGAGGGATCTGATAAATAAGGAAAAATATCTTTGAAAAAGGAAACGCAGCTGTTTCCAAAGGAGAAGTCAAAATATTGGTGGTTCACATTCCAGAGATACATCAGCCAAACTCTTTTTTTCCCCCAAGTTTTACTGTTGCACTCACTGATTACACAGTCCTCTAGACCATTCTCTTCGTCAGAGCTCAGTGGAAAAGGAATCCTTAAAGAATTAGATCTTAAAACACACACACACACACACACACACACACACACACACACACACACACACACACGAGTTTCCTCTAGGAATTTTTGGTGATGGTCAGTGTCCAGGAGCGATTCAGTTTACCGGACAAATAGGTGTATTTAAATGCTACTGCTGTGAAAAAAGCACTAACATTTTGGGCTATACAAAAATGACACAAAGTAAAATTAATTAATGTTTAAACATTTAAATAAACATAAAAAAAAATAGTCAGAAGGCCTATGAATGCAACAAACAGCCGAGAAGAAAGATTTCTGCTACCACAAAATATTACTTTATAACACAGCTACTAACATTTTATTTATCTTTGTTTTAACTAGGCTATGCTGAAATGCATTTATAGAAGCACCCAAAGTTACCTTGCAGTACATATACTTACAGCATTAAAAAAAAAAAAAAAAAAAAAAAAAAAAAAAAAAAAAAAAAAAAAAAAAAAAAAAAAAAAAAAAAAAAAAAAAAAACACATATTGAACATGACAGTTGCCAGCAGTTCATTTTCTCCATGTCTTTAGGGTAAGAAAGCTTTCTACTGCCGGCTTAAAGCTGACTGTGTGTAAAGTTAGTCTCGATTAGACTTTTAGGAAGAAGATTTTAAGGGTCTACTATTTTGCCATTGTCTGTTCAATTTCAGATATGAATAAAGTGTATATGACTGGGTGACAGGAATTTTTAATTCTGTAACTGAATAATGTATCTGGATTTTCTGTGCATGTCAGCCACCCAGAGAGTCTGTTCGTCAGGATAGAACGGTGAACTCCAGCAAACATGGAGACAGACATGGAGGGGCATGTTTCCTAGAGTTGCTGGGCTTCAGCTGTTACAATTCTAGCCAGACACTGCAATCCGAATCTGGAGCTAATTACAGTCACAATCTGACCTTTTTATCTACCTCGGGAATTCAGTCCAGTCATCCTTAGAGCTGCTTACATTCCACCTCAGGTGGACAAATCATGTGCTTTGGATAACATATGAAATCATTATTGGACTTGAAAATTCACATCAAGAGGCTGTCTTTATAATTGTTGGGGACTTCAAAAGGGTTAAATATGAGGAAGGTTTTACCCAAATACCACCAGCACATTAATTTCCACACGTGTGGTGATCAGACTCTTGACCATTGTTATTCTGCAGAACAATTCTGCATTGTTATACTGAAGGACAGTTACAAAGCCCTCCCTCACCCAGCAGTTAATAAGGTCGATCACATATCCACTTTTAAACAAAGACTTAAACAGGATAAACCAGTTTCCCGTACATTTTATCAATAGAACGAGGATGCTAACAGCACACTCCAGGATTGTTTTGAATTTACAGATTGGCAGATGTTCCAGAATGCAGAAGATGTGGAAATTAATGACTATACAGATTCATACATCATAGATCATTCATTACAGCATACATCAGTAAGTGCACAGATGATGTAGAGTCTGTGCCAAGCTGAAAGCACAGAGTGTTGCTTACAACTCCAGGTACCTGGTGGTCTATAACAAGGCCAGATGACCTCCAGAAAGCCATCAGAAGAGCTAAAAATGATTACAGGGATAAGGTTGAATCCAACTATCATGAGTCAAACTTCATGTGTATGTGGAGCGGCCTGTGCTGTCCTGACTAGTAGACTAGTCCTGTCTGTACCTAACGTGGCCAAATATTTCAAGGCAGTAAATCCACACAAGGCACCAGGAACTGATGGAATCCATGCTCATGTCCTCAGAGCATGCACCACTCAGTTAGAAGAGTCAATTTGTCCTGACGTTTGTCAGCCATTCTAGCATGCTTCAAGAGGACCACCATCATTCCTGCCTGAAAGATTACCACTTTGTGGAAAAAAAGATGGCAGCCTTCGACCCTGCATCAATTACTGAGGGCTGAAAAGGTACCTTCTCCCAGCAGCCTTTGAACAGGTAGGAGAAGGAGCAATATTCACCAAGCCTGACCAAACCTGAAGTGCTTAAAATGTGATGCATATTAGAGAAGGTGATGAATGGAAGACCATCTTTACCACAACCACCGGACACTACATACCATTTGGGCTCATAAAAACTCCTTTGGTCTTCCAAGCATTCATAAACAAGGTCCTAAGAGAACATATCAGTCAGGTTTGTCACATGCTCAAGAAATTTATGGCAAATCAGCTCTTTGTAAAGATGGAGAAGTGTGAATTTCATTGTCCCTCAGTTAAGTTCCCTGGCTACATTCTTAACAAGAATAGAGTGAAGATGGATAGATCAAAGGTTGACGCACCCTGAAGGGACTTCAAAGGTTCTTGGGGTTCACCAACTTCTACCAGCAAACTGTAAAAGGTTTCAGCTCAATGGCTGCCACGTTCACTTCACTACTAAGAGGTAAGCCTAGAACACCATTCTCCATCACCCAGATCCTTCACTCCTATTCTCCTCAGCCCTCTGGGATCTTAATGTGGCCTTGACTATATGAATAGATTAATCTGGTCATCTGAATACTGTTTACAATGCACAACTCTCTCTCTCAACAAAATGGTGAAAATCACAACACAAAAGTTCTCACACTGGATGACACCTCATGGTAAAAATGCACACACTGTACAGCCATTGAATGCCATTTAGCAGTATGCACAATTTTATGTACCAAAATCTTAAAAAGAAAGGACAATGAACTGGAATGAAATGGAATGTTACTGCCACTTCCATTATATGGAAGGTTTTTTAATCTTTTTTCTTATTGATCTTATTTTTCTTATTGCAGAGCACCTGCAGTTGTGAGCTCTACCAAAGAGTGATCCTTGAAACCACAAGGTCGGTAGTACTCTTGTGGGCACTGGAAAGCATAGTCAATGACTATCGGCATCATAAACACAATTAACTTGTCGATACTCTGCAACCTCTGGCTACATTACCTGTCAAACTCCTCCATTTCAAACCAGTGATTACAGGCTAAATTTAAACTCAAATGAGTCTGAAACAATATACCTCTCATTAACTAATTTCCAATTTATTTTCACAGGACTATAACACTATAGGTCTCATAGCCTGTACAATGTATGCTAGGTTACTACAATGATTTAGCAATGGCAGAGACAAGAAAAGTCAGTTTTCATCTAAATCTTTGCTTGGCAAGGCAACGGTGGCGCCAGGCCTGCTTCTGTTGAATGGAGTGATTGCTCAAAATGCAACAGTAAGGCAGGTGCCATATTGCCAGGGCTTGCAACACATGATGCAACAAGGTTTCCCTTGAATACATTAGTGCATCTGCATTCAGCACCTTAGCAGCATACATCTGAAGATGGTATTTCATCTTGATGAGACCATCAGTGATTCGACATGGGCATCAATGGAAGGCATCTAGCCCAGGATGCCAACCTGATCGTGATCCATCATGCTACCTAGAACACTCACCACAGTGTTCAGGCATGGGCTAGCTTTCTGCACAAAATCACCCTTTAAAATTCTCAATAAAATCCATGCACTGTGGCATAGTGAATTCTGTCTTGACTGATATTGTTCAAAAGAGTGGGCTCTGTACTGTCAGTTGCTTAATCTATCCTTCTTGAGCCTATCATACTATTCTCCTTGATAGACTAGAAAATGTTGTTGGCTTTAAGGGAATGGCCCTCTCCTGGCTCAGGTCTTATTTGACTGATCATTATCAGTTTGTAGATGTGAATCGTGACTTCTCTATGCATACTAAGGTAAAGTTTTCTGCAAAGTTCTGGTTTAGGCCCACTGCTTTTTTCTCTATGTATGCTACCTCTGGGTAAAATTATTCATAAACATGGTATTAACTTCCACTGTTATGCTGATGATACATATCTGCATGTTTCAGCAAAGCCAGACGAGAGACACCAGCTTAATAAAGTTGAGGAATGTGTAAAGGACATTAAACACCGGATACTTACTTCCTTCTGCTTAATTTACTAGGACTACATGCAGATAGAAGTAAGCTGTCTGATTTCATAGTATCTCTGGATGGCCATTCTGTTTCATCATATGAAGAAGTAAAAGACCTTGGTGTGATTACTGATTCCAGTCTTGCGCCACAGTACCTGAGCAAACTTTAGGTCTTTTATGTTCCACCATGCCAACTTTGATCAAAAGGTGCAGGCTACTTGTTGGTACCTCAAAGAGTGAAGGCTACAGCAGAGGGCAGAGCTTTCTCTTACAAAGCTTACAAGTTATGGAACACCCTTCCAGTTAGTGTTCGGGACTCAGACACAGTCTCAGTGTTTAAGTCTAACCTGAAAACATTTGTTTAGACAAGCCTTTTGTGAATATTTTTTTTCTTAGGTAATGGAGCAGATCTGGAGGGTTCATGGGCATAGAGTGTTGTGGTGAACTGGGATGTTTGGATGCTGTCGTCCCCCACTCTCACACGTTCACTCAGGTTTGTCGACGGTGGAGTGGCTGGCTGCTTTATATCCCAGGATGCCCTCATGTCTGTGTTACCTTCTGGATCTACCTTTTAGTTATGCCGTCATAGCTAGTCTTGCCAGGAATCCCTGCTTGCACCCTATACATATTCTTTAACCATTACGTGACAGTTAGGAATGCTAACAATCTCTTTCTCCCTCCTTCCCTCCTTCCTCCCTCCCTCTCTCTCTCTGTCTGTCAAGCTACACATGCTACTCCTGAGATACCAGTGATCCTGGCCCCTTCTGCTCTCCAGACCTGCCTGATCGATCCTGATGCCCTACTGTTGGTTGGATTTCTCATCATTTGGAAACCACTCGCTGCCGCTGAGGATGCCCCCACATGGACAGACTAAAGTGACATGAGATTACTGTGGATGGTACCACTTAGAAACCATGAAGATGGCTTTGGAACTGTTCAACTGATTTGAACAGTTTTGCTACAATGGGTTAGGACTACAATTGCTTTGATAGCTTTAGGACTGCAATTCCCACAAACCATTTTGCACTCAAGTCTCCATCAGCGAACAGTTGATAACTTTAACAAAATATACGTGTAAACTATAATGAACTTTCGTGGTTACACGATTGCACTTTTTTACCATACAGTGTACAGTTTAGAAGGGAATTATTTATAATCGCACTATCCGGTGTCACCCAGATGAGGATAGGTTCCCTTTTAATCTGGTTCCTCTGAAGGTTCCTTCATCATATCATCTCAGGGATTTTTTCCTTGCCTCTGCCTTGCTTATTAAGGATAAATTCATAAATTTAAAATTTATATATTATTTATATATAATTTATATACATATTATATATTACATGCACACACACTATATTGCCAAAAGTTTTGGGACGTCTGCCTTTACATGCACATGAATTTTAATGACATCCCATTCTTAATCTGTAGGGTTTAATATGGAGTTGTCCCACCTTTTGCAGCTATAACAGCTTCAACTCTTCTGAGAAGGCTTTCCACAAGGTTTAGGAGTGTGTTTATGGTAATTTTTGACCATTCTTCTAGAAGCGCATTTGTGAGGTCAGGCACTGATGTTGGACGAGAAGGCCTAGCTCGCAGTCTCTGCTCTAATTCATCCCAAAGGTGTTCTATCGGGTTGAGGTCAGGACTCTGTGAAGGCCAGTCAAGTTCCTCCACACCAAACTCGCTCATCCATGTCTTTATGGACCTTGCTTTGTGCACTGGCGCACAGTCGTGTTGGAACAGGAAGGGGCCATCCCCAAACTGTTCCCACAAAGTTGGGAGCACGAAATTGTCCAAAATGTCTTGGTATGCTGAAGCATTAAGAGATCCTTTCACTAGAACTAAGGGGCCAAGCCCACCCCCTGAAAAACAACCCCACACCAAAATCCCCCCTCCACCAAACTTTACACTTGGCACAATGCAGTTAGGCAAGTACCGTTCTCCTGGCAACCGCCAAACCCAGACTCGTCCATCGGATTGCCAGACAGAGAAGCGTGATTCGTCACTCCAGAGGACAAGTCTCCACTGCTCTAGAATCCAGTGGCGGCGTGCTTTACACCACTGCATCCGACGCTTTGCATTGCACTTGGTGATGTAAGGCTTGGATGCAGCTGCTCGGCCATGGAAACCCATTCCATGAAGCTCTCTACGTACTGTTCTTGAGCTAATCTGAAGGCCACACGAAGTTTGGAGGTCTGTAGCTATTGACTCTGCATAAAGTTGTCGACTTCTGCGCACTGTGTGCCTCAGCATGCGCTGACCCCGGTCTGTGATTTTACGTGGCCTCCCACTTCATGGCTGAGTTGCTGTTGTTCCCAATTGCTTCCACTTTGTTATAATACCACTAACAGTTGACCGTGGAATATTTAGTAGTGAGGAAATTTCACGAATGGACTTATTGCACAGGTGGCAACCTATCACGTTACCACGCTTGAATTCAGTGAGCTCCTGAGAGCAACCCATTCTTTCACAAATGTTTTTAGAAGCAGTCTGCATGCCTAGGTGCTTGATTTTATACACCTGTGGCCATGGAAGTGATTGAAACACCTGAATTCAAATATTTGGAGGGGTGTCCCAAAACTTTTGGCAATATAGTGAATATATATATATATATATATATATATATATATATATATATATATATATATATATATATATATATATATATATATATACACACACACACACACATCTGTAAAGCTTCTTTGTGACAATGTCCATTTTTAAAAGCGCTATATAAATAAAATTGAACTGAATTAATCTATCCAACTTGGACCACCAACATTTTAAATCATCGCTGACGTGGCTAGTTTAGATAATGATCAAAAACACACTGCCACCACAACAAAGGACTTCATCAGAAGAAAAACACTGAAGGTTTTACCTTTACCCAACTGAGCAGGCAGTTCACCTCCTGAAGAGGAGGCTGAAGGAAAAAACCTCCCAAAACAAACAAAAACTAAAAGAAGCTGTGGTACAAGCCTGGAAAAGCGTCACAAAATAAGAACACATTTATTGCAAGCAAGGGATGTGCAACCAAATATTAAGTGTTATTTACTTTAATCTGCTCCAATATTTTTACTTACCCAAAATAGGTTGGTCTGCCACCAAAGGTGCTATGTTCTAAGTTGTTTATCACATTCAGATGTAAACACCAAGAAATTAAAGCTGAAATTCGATTCTATCGTCTCATAGTCATATTTTGAACTCAAACCAAAATGTCTCCAGTGTAAGCAAAAACAAATTAAATGGCCTTGACATTCCTATATCTTCGGAGGGGACTGTATCCCAAAAAAAGTTTTGTCATAGAGTTTGGCTAACTTATATATCTAACCTGCTGAGCAACCATCCTGCTTACGTTGTTCCAACAGCAGCATGTACCAGCCCATGTAATAAAACAGACCGTAATCTTGCTTGGCTGCATAAATAGAAGATGTATAGCATAACAGTAACAAGACTGAGGGACTTCAATATGTTTTCTTGTTAAATTTTAGCATAAATGATGCGTCACCTCTTGTTTAGATACTTTACTAACAGGTGGCGGTATGACTACAGTAGTACAGCAGCTGAATACGTGCAAAGTCACGAAGTCTTACTGTATATTTCAATCACATATAAATATTTGCGGTTACGACGCTAACAGCAAAAGCTTAGCAGTCGCATCCTAGAATGCCCGTGGATCCGACTGCCCCGTCATAACAATCGACTATACACGAACAATAAACATTTCGAAACATCGCAGAAAAAAAGAGACTTGCGCTCACCTAAATTCACAAAGCTCATCACCATGTCAGCTTCATTTAAGTATGCGTTGTCTTGAATTGTGGCTAAATGGTGTTCTTGCGAGGTGAACACGGACTTGTAAGGGTCCAAAATCCTGTCTACTTTGGTTTTCTCCTCTACGTTTATTGCGTTGTACAGGTCCAGCATGAAAAGGGGTGCCGAGTTGTATTTTCCATTCCATAGATGCGGTCTGGGTCTATGCGACAGTCCCAGGATGGACAGGATTTCTTTCTGCATCTCTCTCTTTTCTTGAGTCCGTAAACGCCGATGTATGGATCTCGAATGGAGTTCGCTGGTGCTGTTAAACAAATAACTGCTACCTGAAATAAGGAACATACAATAGGAACTCCACCAAAACACTGCAAACACAAACCAGTGGCTTTTCATTTTAGACCCAGTATGTCGTGATAAGTGAGCAAGTGCGGACTTTCCAAACTTCTGAATATAAGAAAAGTTTATCCGGTTGAGAGACGAACTGATCGCGGTTCTTTATGATAAAATTGACCAACCTTCACGCCACAGGCGGTACCATTCTGTAGGAGAAAACGAATCGAAGAATTCGTTTTTCAAAATTAAATCCATTAAATCCAAAGCGCGATGGCTGGATTCGAAAAAATAATAATAATAAGGGTGACTTTTCGAGAATATGAGACACCTGAGGGTGACGTGTTTCCAGTTTGGCACGCTGACATTAATTTTGACAAAAATGAAAACCGGAAAACAACAAAAGAAAGTTCAGTAGATAGTATTCCGAAATAACGTGACAGAAATAGACTTTAATTTCCATTGCAGTTCAGTTACAAGCTTTGGAGAAAATTCGGTAGCACTGTCGGTCCACGGTGAAGTGCGTACAGTGGAACAACGCAAAGTAACTGCTGTACCCGCCCAGGATTAGAGGTGGAGAGGTGGAGCTATCGGACCCCAAATTATAGACTGCCTATCACAACTGATCGAGGGCTATTTTTAGTTTGGGATTAAGAAAAAGGTTTGTTGTATATAACGATACAGATTTTATTACCTCTTTTGTTTGGTGCTTTATGCGCCCTACATTGAATTTTTTTCTGGCCAAAGCACTACCTCTAGCACAACAGAGGCAGCGACTTCAATTCATGCGGAATTCATGCTCCTGAACACATTGTGTATACGTTACATGAGGAATAAAAGACAAGTCCTCTGTCCTTTAGACTTTTCCATGGCGGAAAACTTAGTGACCGTTACAAAGCGCTGATATGTTAAAAATAAAAAAGTCTTCTAAAAGAAAACGTCCCTATGTCAACGATATCCTAAAAGCATGTCAGTTTATTTAATTCGTTTAGTATTAGTCTTAGATTAAATGTGGAGCGTCCTCCATAAATCCCTGTGTAGGAGCTGTTACTAATGAAACGATAATGCATTAGATAAATCATTAATATAAAACTGTAATTTTAATTACAGCCGGCACTATTGTAATTGCTGCTGTTATTTAAAAAAAAAAATCAAAACCTTCTATTCAATCAGATTTAAGAATTCAACAACGCTATGGTATAACATAAAATAACTAAATCTACAAACAAATAAAAGCCGTGATGTTGTTCACGATAACACACTCGTGTACTGTTGCTTTAATACAATAGTTCACAACTTACAACTATTCTTTCAGTGTAAAATTGAGGCAGGTTTCCTCACAGCACAGGCTCCTAAATCTGGTCCTGGAGTACCATATGCCCTGTACATTGTAGAGTTTTCACGCTCTAACACACCAACACACCCACTCAGGGAGGGCTGTTCATTAGCTGATTAGTTGAAATATTTGTGTTGGGAGCAGGTAAACACTAAAATATGAAGGACGAGGGAACTCCTGGACCGGGGTTAGGAATGTGCCTCAGAGTCAGAGAGAAACATCGCTAACACACTAATGAATTAGTATTGAGTTTGACCGCCATCTAGCGTGAGGAATAATTTAATGTAGCGATTTGAAAACAGAAAGACAAACTGAATAACTTGCTCGCACAGTAACAGATTAAGATACTTAAGTTACTACCAGTTTTTTTTTTAGGAGGTATTGTTGCTTCACTCATGTTTCATGTTTCACTGTGTTGTGCGTAAAAATCACAGGAAATCAGCAGTATCTGAAATACTCAAACCGGCCCGTCTGGTACCAACAACCATGCCACGGTCATAGTCAATGAGATAACATTTTTCCCCATTCTGTGAATATTAACTGAAGCTCTTAACCTGTATCTGCGTGATTTTATGCATTTTGCCGCTGCTACATGACTGGGCAGATCTACAGGTGTTCCTAATAAAGTGACCAGTGAGTGTACATTCTACATTTGTTATTCATGCATTGTCATATATACATAAACAGTATAATATCTACACTCTTGAAACTTTGGAATATACACAGACAGGTGACAGATAAAGGTGCCATGAACCACTAGAACAGCTACAGCATGCTTTGACAGGGATTATTTAAGTGTCTGTAACTGTAATGGAGGGGTAAAACATAATTCAGAGGATATTCCCTCAGTGTTTTTAAAAATGGCAGTAGAGAGCTCTGCTTAACATGCCAGTTCAATTTCTTCCATAGGTGTTCAGTTAGATTGAGATCTAGAAGTCTATAGCATATTTACATACTTATTAAACCATTCTGGAGAGGGGGACAAAGGAAAATGAGATGTGTGTGGAAATGCATGTATTGTTTTGAATCAGTGCAGCTGTATTGTAAATATAGAGAACAGTTAATCAATGCAAATCAGTAACTGTTTATGACTATACAGGACTCTACAGACCATTTAAAGCAAATGAGCTTTTCAAGCACTTACAGCCTTCCAACAGTTTGACTCAAGGAAAACTGCAGCAATGTACTGTATGACACGGATATATACAGAAATGGCAACCATAATGATAAAAAGGACTGTCTACCAAAATACATGATCCTGGACTACCCATTCAAACTGCACTTTCTAGTTTGTTAAGAATTTTTTGCAACAAATAGGTTTTTCTTTTAGCATTATAGTGACCATAAATGTTGGCTGTTCAAAGGAATACAATCACTACCAAAACTCTGTGCAGTTCAACTGGAACCTTTCTCAAAATCACACTGAAATCTTTTCTCACAAGTAAAATACTACAAAGATGAGTAATTACAAGTACATTGTTATTGGAGGGCAAAAAACACATTTATCACATCTTTCAAGAGAACTTTCCACCTCTTCCAGTGCCAGAGGTGAACCTTGTTGCCCCGCGGACAGCTTCAGCTGTGATTACTGGCAGGCCATAGTCGGTCTCATACTGCATGGCCTGGGTGAACGAGGTGGAGTCAAAAGTTGCGTGATAGGCAGAGTTACGGTCAGCACCGAGACAGAGCTGAGGAAAGGAGCTAATCTGCTCAGCCAGTTCAACAGCCACCTGTAAGGCTGACACACACGAAGAAGGAAACACACACACAGAAATGACACACATGATCATTATAAACCTGCACAGCATACACAAATGGATGCGACTTTTTATGTCAACATTTTTGTCTTTGTCCATGTTTCCATATCTCAGGTATGACCAAAACTGTCACCACCTTAAGGTCACATCTGCCATGGAATACCCCAAGCACTATAAAGTGCTTTATATAAACTATAAAGATGTATTATAAACTCATGTTACAAATGAGAATTCACACTAGCAGTTGATTTAATGAACTAACATTTTATTATTACAAAATGCTACAGATACTTTAATTCTTATCACAAGTGTGTGTAACTAGTTGGAAAAAAAAGTCATACTCATCACAAAAAGTTTTCTCTACAAAATGTTTTCTCTTTTACAACATATTTCAAGTAGAAACCATCTACATTAACCATCAACATAATCCCTTGCAACCATTTTCTCCTCAGGGTGTGAATTAAATTGAATTACAGCAGTTCCATTAGGTTAACACTGTCAAAGTCAGGACAGAACTTCAAAAAAAAAAAAAGAAAGGCACGTCTACTGATTAAACTGGTTGCATACCATTTAAGGACAATTCACTGTGTATTCATCCACATGATCCTGAACTGGATGAAGCAACATTTTGCCATGCTGAAGTCCGCAGATAAGCAGCAAAATGACAAACAGGTCTACATTCAGGGTTAGAAAGTTTTAAAATTTTGCATGATTATCTTTGAGCTAATAGTGGCAAAGAAGAGAGAAGGAGGCATGTATTTTAGTTGTTTGCCCAGGGAAAGATAAAAACAAACAAAATTCCCTTCCTCCTTTCCCATGAAAGCAACTCTTTTGTGCCATTTTTAAAACCATGTTTACCTGAGTGGTGAGTGCGGCAAATACAACAAATAGTGAAAAACAGATTTAGTCTCAATACTGGTAAAAGTATTAACTAAAAAACGAACAAACAAACAAATAAATAAACATATATATGTATATATATACACACATACATACAAAAATTAAAAGAACACTTTTTAATCAGAGTATAGCATCAAGTCAGTTAAACTCCTGGTATATTGATCAGTTAAGTAGCAGAGGGGGTTGTTAATCCGTTTCAGCTGCTTTGGTGTTAATGAAATTAACAACAGGTGCATTAGAAGGGCAACAATGAGATGACCCCCAAAACAGGAATGGTTTTACAGGAGGAGGCCAATGACATTTTTTTCCCCTACTCATCTTTTCTTACTGTTTTTCACTAGTTTTGCATTTGGCTAGGGTCAGTGTCACTACCGATAGCATGAGGCAATACCTGGACCCTACAGAGGTTGCACAGGCAGTCCAACTCCTCCAGGACACAATACATGCCATTGCCAGAAGGTTTGCTGTGTCTCCCAGCACAGTCGCAAGAGCATGGAGGAGATTCCAGGAGACAGGCAGTTACTCTAGGAGAGGTGGACAGGGCCGTAGAAGGTCCTTAACCCATCAGCAGGACCGGTATCTGCTCCTTTGTGCAAGGAGGAACAGGATGAGCACTGCCAGAGCCCTACAAAATGACCTCCAGCAGGCCACTGGTGTGAATGTCTCTGACCAAACAATCAGAAACAGACTTCACAAGGGTGGCCTGAGGGCCTGACGTCCTCTAGTGGGCCCTGTGCTCACTGCCTGGCACAGTGGAGCTTGATTAGCATTTGCCACTGAACACCAGAATTGGCAGGTCCACCACTGGCGCCCTGTGCTTTTCACAGATGAGAGCAGGTTCACCACATGTGACAGATGTGTAAGGGTCTGGAGAAGCCGTGGAGAACGTTATGCTGCCCGTAACATCGTTCAGCATGACCGGTTTGGTGGTAGGTCAGTGATGGTCTGGGGAGGCATATCCATGGAGGAACGCACAGACCTCTACAGGCTAGACAATGGCACCCTGACTGCCATTAGGTATCGGGATGAAATCCTTGGACCCACTGTCAGACCCTACGCTGGTGCAGTGGGTCCTGGGTTCCTCCTGGTGCACAACAATGCCCAACCTCATGTGGCGAGAGTATGCAGGCAGTTTCTGGAGGATAAAGGAATTGATACCATTGAATGGCCCCCACACTCGCCTGACCTAAATCCAATAGAACACCTCTGGGATATTATGTTTCGGTCTATCCGACGCCGCCAGGTTGCACCTCAGACTGTCCAGGAGCTCAGTGATGCCCTGGTCCAGATCTGGGAGGAAATACCCCAGGACACCAGCCGTTGTCTCATTAGGAGCATGCCCCGACGTTGTCAGGCATGCATACAAGCACGTGGGGGCCATACAAACTACTGTGTACCATTCTGAGTTGCTGCAATGAAATTTCAGCAAAATGGACTAGCCTGCTGCATCATTTTTTCACTTTGATTTTCGGGGTGTCTTTGAATTCAGCCCGCTGTAGGTTGATAATTTTCATTTCGATCAAACGATGTGGCATCCTTTTGTTCCTAACACATTACCCAGTCCATATCAGTATAGATATCCAGCATGATATTTTTCCCCATTGAGATCTGATGTGTTTTCAAAGTGTTCCTTTAATTTTTTTGAGCAGTGTAATATATATGTGTGTGTGTGTGTGTGTGTGCGTGTACATATATACAGTCAGGTCCAGAAGTATTTGGACAATGACAGTTTTTGTGATTTTGCCTTTATACACCACCACAATGGATTTGAAATAAAACAATCAAGATGAGATCGAAGTGTAGACTTTCAGCATTATTTTAAGAGGTTCCAAGAAAATATGGCATTTACCATTTAGGAATTACAGCCATTTTAAGCAAAGAACTTCCATTTTCAGGGGCTCAAAGGTGGACAATTGACTTAAAAGAAGATAATTGACCAGGTGCGGTCCATTACCTCGTTATTTCAAAACAAATGAAGCAGATAAAAGGTCTGGAGTTGATATCAGGTACTGAGTTCGCATTTGGCAGCTGTTCGACTGGAGCTACCAATATGAAGTCCAAGGAGATCTCAATGCAAGTGAAGGAGGCCATCATTAGGCTGAAAAAACAACATAAATCTATGAGAGATATCAACAATCAACAGTTGGGTACATTCTTAAAAAGAAAGAAAGCAGTGGTGAGCTCAACAACATCGAAAGGCCTGGAAGACCACGGAAGACAACTAAAGTGGATGATCGCAGAATCCTTTCCTTGGTGAAGAAAAACCCCTTCACAACAGAAGTCAAGAATACGCTGGAGAAGGTAGGTGTATCATTTTCAAAATCTACATTCAAGAGACGTCTTCATGAATGTAAATACAGAGAGTTTACAACAAGGTGTAAACCACCGGTAACATTCAAGAACAGGAAAGCCAGATTAGACTTTGCCGGAAAACATCTACAAAAGCCTCCCATGTTCTGGAATAAGATTCTTTGGACTGATGAAACCAAGATTAACATGTACCAGAATGATGGGAAGAGAAAAGTATGGTGAAAAAAAGGAACAGTTCATGATTCAAAGTATACCACATCATGTGTCAAACATGGTGGAGGCAGTGTTATGGCATGGGCATGTATGGCTGCCAATGGAACGGGCTCACTGGTGTTTATTGATGATGTGACTGCTGACAGAAGTAGCAAGATGAATTCTGAGGTGTATAGGGCTATACTCTCTGCTTACATTCAGCCAAATGCTACAAAACTGATAGGACGCTGCTTCACAGTGCAGGTGGATAATGACCCTAAACATACTGCGAAAGCAACTCAAGACTTTTTGAAAGCAGAGAAATGGAATATTCTTAAATGGCCAAGTCAGTCGCCTGATCTCAACCCAATAGAGCATGCTTTTCACTTACTGAAGACAAGACTGAAGGGAGAAAGGACCTACAAACAAGCAGCAACAAAAAACAAGCAGTGAACAAGCAGTGAAGGCCTGGCAAATCATCTCCAGGGAGGAAACTCAGAATTTGAGTTTTGAGAACATGGGCTCCAGACTTCATGCAGTCACTGACTGCAAAGGATTTTCATCCAATTATTAAAATTATGGTTATATTTACAATTATGTCACTTTGTCCAAATACCTTTGAGCCCCTGAAAATGGAGGTACTTTGCTGAAAATAACTAAGTCCTAAATGTTAAATGCCATATTTTTTGTCAAACCTCTTATATATATATATATATATATATATATATATATATATATAAACTGTTCCTTTTTTTCATATATATATATATAATATTAGGTTTTAAGCAGGCACTGCCAGATTAAAAACTAACAGCATCTCTGTGTACCTTGTCCATCTGGCACCACTCTGTTTGCTAGTCCAAATGCCAGTGCTTCCTGAGATCCTACAGGTCTACCAGTCAAAATGAGGTCTAGAGCTCGAGACAAACCAATTAGCCGTGGGAGCCGCACCGTCCCGCCATCAATCAGAGGCACACCTAGAAAGTTGAGAAGACAGCATAAGAGTCTGACATAGTGTTTTTATGATCATTTAGATCATTTGTAGAAAAATGAACACAGATACATAACCCGATTCTAAGCAGACAGTGATCTCATTCAAAAGTAAAATTCCCAAAAAGGTGGAGATGAAAGAGATCACAGTAAGCTTCATTTTAATGTTTGATAAAACTGCAGCTGAAATAAGCATGTAGCTAACGTATGTGTAATTACATCATATGTTTTATTAGGTAGCTAATATGACTCAGTAGGCCATCATTTTATACTGTATATGCCCATATGTAAAATGGGCCTCAATTGGTGAATACAAATGCCCTATGTAGATAACTTCTCAGCATATACTGTTGACAGGAAAAAGTCAGTTACCCACAGAGATCCTATTAATACGCATCTGTAAAGTGAGAGAAAAATACAAATCAACTTGGAACTATAAGCATTGTGGCACTTTTGGTCTTGGTCTTTTTGGTCAGTTTTACTATTGTAACCTCTTAATTTCTCACTCTTTCACCATGAGAGATCATTCCTCTTGGCTTTCGCCACATGATTTTCCTGAAGACGCAATTTCACAAAAAAAAATAAAATAAATAAATAAAAATAAAAAAGGGGTGAAAACCAAAAGTAATTTGTTCCTAGCCAAAACGGGATCTAAGGGATGACAAACATCACAAAATTACATATGTAGTAATTAGATACACTTTTTAATCTGTCTAATCTTGGTTTAAAGTACTTTGTAACATGCAAGCGAATCTAAAAAAGTTATTAGAAGGGAAAGACCTGGACTTAAATTTTCTTTAAGAAATTTACTTGTATTTAACTTTATCCAAAGAAACTTCCAACTGAGAAAATGCACAGACCAAGATTAAAGATAAGCAGTTAATTCTTACTATTATCTTTAGTTTCAGTAGTAGATGTACATGGCAGAAATAAATAATCATATTGGCCTTTCATTTTCAGGAACTAGCCTGAAAACAGGTGACATAAAGTAATCTCATATATGAAGCAGAATTAGAAATATGCATACATCAGGTACCTGCTTTACTTTGTCATCACCCGATCCATGCCCCCTGCATGATTTGAGTCATGCATCAAAGCAGTCATGTATGTGAAACCCTAATTTGTATTATAAGCAACATGCTCATAGAAATGTGTACATCTAGAGATACTTTGTCCCATGACTTGTATAGGAAAAAAAAAAAGCACTGCAGAATCAGCCTCCAACATGTTCCATTATTCTTTAATCCATCACTGTTATTGGGTTGCTTATATTGCCAGGGAAAATCTACTGTGGATCATTATGCTAATTGACACATCCTCACACTTCTGTTCAAGCAGAAAATTTAAGTTTTATTTCACACCTCCGAACCATGCGAATACCAATGTCGACAAGTCATGTTTGAATGGAGGGGAATCGAATGCCAAGCCCCTCAGTCTAAACAGATTGCTAGTTGCAAACATCCAGGCCCAGCAACAAACAATAAACACAGCAAGAAGCCCAGAAAATAGAATTTAGGTGTTGTCAAACTTTTAGCAGCCAGTGACCCCTTTATCTGTAAAGTAAATCCCCTTTGAAGTAAAAAAAAAAAAAAAAAGTTTACTTTCAAAGGGGATTTGGACAGGCCCCAGCTCACCTGGGCCTGAGCCCAGTGATGCATGTTTTAGCTAATATAATGAATTACAAGTAGATAGGTGTTGGCCACATGCCTGCTGCTGATGCTTGTGTCAAGTCGCTTGTCTTACCAGATGAAGCACTATGCCCAGATATATACTGCACAAGTACTGAGTGCAGATGCACTGATGACTCCCTGGTGAAAACTTACAACAATGTGTCGCATATAGAAGGCACTGGCAATATTCTTGCCTATTCTTTCGATAGCAGTCGAGCAGTCCCTTCAATCCGCAGATGCTGATCCCTCTGTAAGGGAGTTGATTGATACCTCCTGGCAATGGGACACCGAGACCAGGATACTGGGCAACTTCCTTCAGCTTAGTTTATACATGACCCCAGGTGTGTTCAGCAAAATCTGCTCTGCCTGATGTGTGTATGTCAGCCCTGCAACACCTACCTTATGTGGCAGGGCCACTCTTTAGGCCTGGTGAAAAGAACCCCTAGATAGGAGGGTGCAAGTGCCAGAATAAAAAAGCTTGCATGGCTAAATACACTGTTAGCATGGAACCTTTCAGACACAACACCTCGGCTCTGTGTTTCAACACCTACAGGGGACCATAGCACTATCTTTAAGCAAGGTGGGCCCAAGCTAAACAGTTTTGTCCTTTGGCAAACACCACTATGGCAAACACCCCAACACCACTGATGTTTTCATGTTGTACACACTATCTCCTCAATATACTGCCATATTTGGACAACTGGCTGCTGCGTGCCCCCCAACCACTAATAAAGCTATCCAGAACACATCCATTCTTCAGACTGTGGAGCTCGAATTCACAATGAACTTAGAGAAGAGCTCCCTAACAAGAAAACAGGTTACACATCTGCATGGATGCACAGAATGATGGCGGCCACATTAGAAATCCTCTTAGGCTTGCTAAAATGGCAGACATTCCAAAAGTGTGGGAATGCTTTCCCCACACCCTTAGGGTGTTGTCATGCCATCCACAGAGGTACTGGGGGCAAATGATATTCTGGTGTATGGTCAGAACACATCAACTTGGATTTAAAGGTGGTCCACCTGGGCTTGAAGAAGTTCTTGCTGGTGTTACGACCCAGTCTAGGGTTGGGTCATACAGCATTAGTGGCACGGGGTTGTGTTAGCTGGAGGGCAGTATGAGGTTTTGTCGGGAACACACACGGGACACACCAGATATATACAAGACGTGGTATATTATACAAGTGCTGTACATGCAACAACCGGGTGAAGCTTCAGGGTGGACCAAAGCCAAAAAAAATAAACAAAAGACACTGTTATAAGGAACTACCTAACCTACAAAGAAACACCAAAACAAAATACAGCATTACTTCCCTAACTCCCTAAGCAATACTTAGATAAAGCCCACTCCCAAAACAAATGGTGGCCACACCCCTACTACCAGTGAAAACTAGCAAAGAATAATATTTACAAATATACAGCGACTAGTTATTTACAAACAGCAGAGGTACCAAGGGGCAATCCAAGTCCAGAGTCCAACAACAGTCAAGCAAGTTAAAACACAGGTCATACAAATAAGAATGGCAACCACACAAAACGAGTAATGCATCAATGCATCACTGCATTCTGAGCTGAGCCGAGTGGAGCTTTAAATACTGTCGCCTCTGGATGACATCATCGGAGACAGCAGCCACAAAATCCAGGCGTGGAGCAGCAGGGCAAGGTAGACCGGACTGAATTCCGGATTGGCATACCTGCACAGATTGACACACACAGGAGACACACAACCAAGGCAGACCGCAGGATACTGCGGGTTGTAACACTGGTTCTTAAACATCATCAGGTTCTGATCATTCAGACAACATTATTACAGTGAGCTACATTCAGGTCCATAAATATTTAGACATTGACAAAATTATTGGTATTTAAGCTGTCTACCACAGTATATTTGACTTTAAATTAAATAACATGACATCAAAATTAGACTTTCAGCTTTAAGAGTTTTTTGAAGGTATTTACAATCATGTGAATGGTGTAGGAATGCATTCAATGTAGTCAGTAGCTACCTGAAATCTGCAAGACGTCACCAGATGCTGGGGTTCTTCCCTGGTTCCCTTTCTTTTGGATTTTGTCTCCAGCAAATGAAATGCATGCTAAATTGGATTTAGGACATGTAAAGTGTAAAACATTACACTTTTTGCCTTAAAAATATCATGGGTTGCTTTCGAAGTATGCTTCTGGTAACTGTCCATCTGCAGTGTGAAGTGCCAACCAATGACATTTGAAGCATTTGGTTGAATCTGAAGAGATATTAATAACCTTATACATTTCAGAATTCATCCTGCTGCTTTTGTCAACAGTTACATCATCAATAAATAAAAGGGAACCAGTTCAGCCAGACATGCCCATGCCATAAGATGAGGTGATATGCTTTGGATCATGATCTGTTCCTTCCATACTCTTCTCTTCCCATTTTTTTTGTACAAGTTGATCTTTGTTTCATCTGTCCTGTATGGGATTTTTTTTTAAATATATTTTTGGCAAACTCTAATCTGGGCTTCCTGTTTTTGAGGCTCACCATTGGTTTATATCATTGTGGACCTGCTGACAGATATGTCTACTTCCTGGAGGGTGTTAATGATCTGGCCAATTGTGAGGCATTTTTCTTCATCAGGGAAATAATTCCAGTTAGCGAGAGTCCTAACTAGAACCAGAAGATATGACCACATCACCCCTATCTTATCCACACTGCATTGGCTCCCAATCAAATTTCGTATTGATTATAAAATACTACTATTGACCTATAAATCACTAAATGGTCTCGTGCCACAGTACCTGAGCGAACTTTTGGTCTTTTATGATCTGCAACGCCTACTTACATCAAAGGGTGCAGGCTATTTGTTGGTACCTCAAATAGTGAGGGCTACAGCTGAGGGTAGAGCTTTCTCTTACAAAGCCCCACAATTATGGAACAGCCTTCCACTCAGTGTTCAGGGCTCAGACACAGTCTCAGTGTTTAAGTCTAGGCTGAAAACATATTTGTTTAGTTAAGCCTTTTGTGAATAGTTTTTTCTTAGGTACAGGGGCAGGTCTGGAGGGTTCACAGGCATAGAGTGTTAAGGTGAACTGGGATGTTTGGATGCTGTCGTCCCCCCAATCTCACGCGTTCACTCAGGTTTGTCGACGGTGGAGTGGCTGGCTGCCTTATGTCCCAGGGTGCCCTCATGTCTGTGTTAGCTTCTGGCTCTCCCTTTTAGTTATGCTGTCATTGCTAGTTTTTGCCGGAGTCCCTGCTTGCACTCTGCACGCAAAGTACATTGTCCTTAACCATTAGAGGACAAAAGCTTACCTAACAAACTCTCCCTCTCTCTGTCGAGCTACACATGCTACTTCTGAGATACCAGTGATCCTGATCCCTTCTGCTCTCCGGACCGGCCTGACCCATCCTGATGCCCTACTTCTGGTTGGAGTTCTCATCGGTTGAGTTCGCTTGCTGCTGCTGGGGGTGGCCTCATATGGGTGACCTGAAGAACTGTTTGGTTTGCTGGGGATGGTTCCACCTGGGGGCTGGGGAGATGGTTTAGGGATCTCATATGGGGAGCTGTACTGTGATGGCTTGGGACTGTGATTGCTGTGGTAGCTTTGGGGGTGCAGTTGCCACAAGCACCTTCATACTCAGGACTTCATCAATGGACAGTGGATAGATTTTAACCAACCGGACTTCTTGCGAAAACTGTGGTGAAATTGCACATTTGCACTATTTGTCCATATAGTACACAATAATAGAAGGGATTTATTTATAATAGCACTATCCATTGCACCCAGATAAGGATGAGTTCTCTTTTGAGCCTGGTTCCTCTCAAGGTTTCTTCCTCATATTGTCTCAGAGAGTTTTTCCTTGCCACCGTTGCCTCTGGCTTGCTCATTAGGATAAATTCGCATATTTACAATATAATTTTTGAATCCATTTATTTCTGTAAAGCTGCTTTGTGACAATGTCCATTGTTAAAATACACATAAATAAAATATACAAATAAAATTTAATTTAATTGAATTCTTTCTGTCATCCACCACAGTTGTTTTCTGATGTTTTTTTGGACCTTTTGGTCTTCCTGAGCTTACCCATGTATTCTTTCTTTAAAAGAATGTACCAAATACATGATTTGGCATTATCTAATGCTTTCGCTATCTCTCTGATGGGTTTGTTTTGATTTTTCAGCCTAATCATGGCTTACTGCACTGGCAGTGACAGCTCTTTGGACTTCATATTCAGAGTTGATAGCAACAGATTCCAAAAGCAAATGCTACTCTTAAAATAAACTCTAGACATTCCATCTGCTTAATATAAAATGAAATAAAAAGAGAATAACACACACACCTGGCCACATCACCGCTGAGTAGACAATTGCCCAATTATTTGAGAGAAAAAAAAAGGGGGGGAGGCACATATAAAATGTTGTAATTCCTATATCGTTCACCCAATTAATATCAACTTCTATATACTGTGGTAGACTGATAAAATAACATTTATTTTGTCAATGTCCAAATATTAATGAACCTGACTATACATCAGCCAACAGAGCAGCATCTTGCCTTGCAACCAAATGTCCCCAGATCTGGCACTTAAACTACTCCATCTTATAACTTACATACTCAATACAATTTCAGTATAGTCCTTTCATAAATCACTTCAGTAAGGTAGAAACTGTAATACACATACATACACTATATGGCCAAAAGTATGTGGACACCTGACCATAACACCCATATGTGAGCCTTCCCCAAACTGCTGCAACAAAGGAAGCACAAAATGGTATTGAATGTTTTTACATTTATATTTACATGAATGTTTTTGTATGCTGTAGCATTACAATTTCCCTTCACTGGAACTAAGGGGTCAACACTAAACCTGTTCCAGTATAACAATGCCTTGTGCACAAACTGAGGTCCATGAAACCGTGGTTTGCCATGGTTAGAGGGGAAGAACGTGCACAGAGCCCTGACCTCAACGGCCGTGAACACTGTTGGGATGAACAGGAATGCTGACTGTGTCCCAGGCCTCCTCATCCAACATCAGCGCCTGACCTCATTAATGCTCTTTTGTCTGAATGGGCATATTCCCACAACTATGTTTCAAAATTTAGTGGAAACCCTTTCCAGAAGAGCAGAGGTTAAAATAAGAGCAAAGGTTGAAGAAAAATTGATAGATTTTTTTTTCTTCCATTAATGAACTCAAAACTTTTACTGTGACAGAACATGAGGACACCACATCAGTCTGTGCTTTTTAGCAATTGAACACGTACTTTCCTCTGAGAAGGGCTGTTCTACTAGACAAAGTGAAGAATTCTTATGCAGCAATCCAACGGTCAATAATGCTTATTTAAGCAATATCGCACGAGCAAGAGTGCAGTTATAAAACTGTTGTATAAAAGCAATATCACACCGCAATTGTGTTGTACTGAATGGCTGTGATTACCTGCAGCCTCGTGCCTAGGGTTGCATCACAGCCGTGCTGATATTCAGTATAACCACACAAGTGCGAGGGTAATATTGGTTTTATACAACAAGTTTATAAATAAGAAATTTATATGGGGTAACTGACATTTCTGATACAATATGGCCAAATAATTTGTTTAATTTTGCTTTCCATCGGAAATAGATCCCAAAGAAGCCACACTCACTGTTAGCCCGTCGGCTAGCTAGCTAGCTCACAATGATTTGTACATTCCCTTTAAATTGACTCCCCTTCTTCCTTTTCATCTGATGAGCTTTCATATTTTAACTCAGAAGTTATATTCTTGAAAAATTTGCCATATCTACTAATGACGTCACTACTATAGTAACAGTTTCAGTACGACTGCTGCTAGAATTGGAATTTTATGTGGCAAATATAAAATGATACAAACAGTGAAATGTCACGGTGAGGTTACAGTAAATATAATCACTCTTGGAACGCCACTCGTCAGATCAAATTAGTAGACCACTGACTGTTATATAAAGACTGTAAATTACACTGCGATGAGTGTTCTGGAAGCAGCTGGGATAAGATTATCTGAAACCTACTTTTAAAGAAAGGGGCGATTTGACAGACATGGCAGATAACCAGTGACAACTCTTTGTTGCTCAGAAAACCTGTCTTCAAAAGTTTGTTTGCCCAGTGAAAACTGGCACAGTGCAAAGAGCCAGTCACACTGCAACCAAGATTCTGAAGCGTTTGGTCAGAAAATATGTATAGACTGAGGGCAGAAACTCACAGTACTACAGCACAGCAAACTAAATAGCAGTTTCTAATTACAATCTCCTGCTTCTCAATCAGAAACCAAATACACACATCCTGCATATAGTACAAGTCAAAAATAAAACATGCATTGCATCAAAAAACTGCGAAAACCTTCTTTTAAGTACCGTTTATGGAGCAAAAATATGAGTATTTTACCAAATCTGCGGCAGAAAACCCCCATAATGGCGCTGGCTTCCACAACCCTGAGATCAGCCAGCAGGGACAACTCCAACCCCCCTGCCACAGCATAACCACTCACTGCCGCAATCAGTGGCTTTGCTAGCCTCAGGCGAGAGGGACCCTTCGAGCAAACAAAGTAGAGAAGCTCATTAAAAAGTGTCTGAAATAGTAAATACAGTATAAGGGCAAATGTGTACAGCTTTGTACAACTCTATTACTATCAGTGACAGATGTAACTAACAGATGGAAGAAGGCACTCGTTATGTCTGTGTCTATGTAAGATAAAAATCATTCATTAGTTACTCCACTTGTTGAAGAGGCAGAGTCAAGAGAACTGAAGAGCCAAACTCCAGATACACAACTAACCAGTATACCTAATGTAGTGTTCCTATAATGCTGTAGTGTAAATACTGAGGAAAAATATAGTGAAAGAAGTTAAGTTCCTCCTCTTACCATTGGAGCAGGACCTCGGGTAACATTTTGCTCCAGTGTGAGGGAACCCGAATCCTGGGAAAGCTCTTTAAGATCATAACCAGCACAAAAATTTCCTCCTGTCAGAGCAGCCCCCAAAATGCGAAATACACAAAAGAATAATAGATGAGAAAAAAGACAAAAATATATATATATATATATATATATATATATATATATATATATTTATGTTTGCTAGGCTTTTATGAGAAAGATATTAAAAAAAAACTTTAATGTGTACGCAATAATATTGGTGACATTGATCATCATATTATCTTGCGATCATCAAGTAAGCAATTTCAAGGGAACAACACTGACCTATTCCATGTAGCACAGCTACACTCAAGGTATCATCCTGATTGAAGGCAGAAAATTCTTCAAATAACCGCTGGGATGTCTCCTGGTTCACTGCATTACGCACATCTGGCCGGTTAATCCCCACAGTAAGCACTGGACCTTGCTTTTCAATAACCACTGTCTGACCTGAAGAGGCAGAGATTAAAGACAATTAACCACTCCACTTAGTGATCTGAACCTAGAGAGTCAGTATAACAAGGGGAATAAGCTGGAATGATTTCTTTGCACCACTACACTATAGCACCAATATTATTTCATTATTTTAAGTGAAATTAGCAAATGTTTTAGATGGCCATTTCACCAGGTTGGAAAATTCTGTCTGGCTTCCTTATCATCAATGGACCACTTCAGACATTTCTTCTGGAAAGTTAGGAAATAGTTCAGATTTTTTTTTTTTTTTTTTTTTGTAAAACTCAGTCCATGACAGTAAGGTTTAGTTTAGGACAGTGGTCCTCAAGAACCATTTCTGCTTCTTATAGCAGTAGGCTATGGCAGCTTATAATTTTAGGTTTACACTCTCTGTCCTCTTTACTAAGAACACCCACTCATTCATGTAGTTATCCAATCAGCCAATCATGTGGCAGCAGCATGATGCATAAAATCAGGCAGATACAGGTCAAAGCTTCGGTTAATGTTCACATCAAACATCTGAATTGGGGGGGGGGGGGGGGGTGATCTCAGTGACTGTGGCATGGTTGCTGGTGCCAGATGAACTGGTTTGACTGTTTCAGAAATTGCTGACCTCCTGGGACTGGACAGTTGACGATTTGACAAATGTCACCTGGTCTTTTTCCAATCTTCATCTGTCCGGTTTGGGTGAGTCTGTATCCAATGTAGCCTCAGATTCCTGTTCTTGGCTGACAGGAAAGGAACCCGATGTGATGTTCTGTTGTTGTAGCTCAGCCACCTCAAGGTTTGGCATGTTGGACCTGCCAGTCTGGCACCAACAACCATATCAAGATCAGAGTCCCTGAGATCACGTTTTTGCCCATTCTGATGTTTGATGTGCACCTTAACTGAAGTGCTTAACCTGTATGATTTTATGAACTGCGCTGCTGCCACATGATTGGCGAATGGGATAATTGTGTAATGAACAGGTGTTCCTAATAAGGTGGACAGTGAGTGTAAATGTCCAGTCAATAAGCCTGATTAATATTGGGACTTGTCTATGTCTAACACATCTAAAGAATAAAGAAAATGTGCAGTGTATTAGACTATGGATATTATTTTATAGACTTTACAGCCAAGTTTAAAAGTCAATTTGGAAAGTGCTGCCCCCTCCCGGCTTGTTTCTGAAACACACCACCTGCTGTAGGGTGTTCTTGTGAAGTGCACCCGGAGCTCCAAAACCGCTTTCCTGCGCCAAGAAGACACCGCTCATTTCGCCCAGTTTTTTTCTTGAAGGCATTTCCGTTCAGAAGAAAATCTGTATGCCAAGAAATCCTACAGGTTATAACTCATACAAAATAACGACTGATGTGTTTTAAAACTCCGTGCTTAAATTAATATTCCAAACTGTATTGGTAAAGTAAGCCATACAAGCAAGCGTCCGTCCTAAATATTTGTGGGTTTTTTTTTTA
Organism: Pangasius djambal; assembly: GCA_022985145.1. Lineage (NCBI taxonomy): Eukaryota > Metazoa > Chordata > Actinopteri > Siluriformes > Pangasiidae > Pangasius > Pangasius djambal. The sequence continues at coordinate 8,295,165 of CM040996.1, read as the reverse complement.
AAAAAAAGTTAGACTTACTAAATAAGGATAGTCGCGGAAACTTTAAGAGCATCGTTTGAGACAGCTACTTTGAATCTGTCACATCAAACAGTCTCAGTCTGTATCTTGAGCCTGTATCTGGTGTTAACGTTAGCAAGCCAACGAGCCTGAACGATTTACGAGCTACAAGTTAATGTCCAAATGGGATAAATTTACACACTCAACTAAACATGACAAAGCGGACAGTAAACAAACTGTTGCAAACAAATCGCTAACTTAACGTTTCATAAGTTTAGTTTTGTTTTGGAAAACGGCTAACGTTCTAGTAAGAACCCTACATACAGATTCAAGCGTTCGGGAGTAAATTTAAAAACAGAAAAGCTTTGGTTTAAGGTTAGTGAGGAAATTCAGCCTGTTGAAGCCAGAAATATTAAACCGTTTTCGACTAGTAAAATCAAAATAAAAGCCATTTCGCGTCTATGGGCATATCATTTAAGTACTCCTTTCTATAATGTAAAGGTGTATAGCGTTTTACAAGAAAGTTGGTATTCATTTAAATCCTGTAATCCCGTAAACTAACTTTTTGCCCCACCTGCCAATGGCCGGTGACGTGAGAAAATTTACCGTCCAAAAATTTTTTTTACTGGCCATGAAACTCTTTTTGCAAAAACAGGCAGTTATTACTATTACAATGACTAAACGTATTTAAAATGTTTTTAATTTGTCCTTGCTTTACTTTCAAGAAAAAACAACAACAAACTGATTTATTGATTTATTAACTTTTTTATTTATTAACTTTTTATTTTTCAGTTTCTTTGAATAATGAATTAATTCATTTCGTTTTTGAGTTTAATTTTTTTTGTCCCTAAAACAAACGAATTTTTTTAAATTCTTGTGTGGGACACCAACTCTTCGTTTTCCATCTCTTTCATTTTGTGGATTTAACGAGTTATCCAGTCAAAGCGTTACAAGGTCAGGGACTAAGAGTGCCATCGAGCAATTTTTGTGAAACTTTTGTGCGTTTTATATTATTGGCATTCATTAAAGAATATGAAAATAAAGAAAGTGAGCCAACACAAACCCATGAATTAAGACAAATAAAACTAATCATTCAAAAAAATAAATAAATAAAATCCTGCTGCTGTATAAGCAAAGGACAGGCTGATCTGTGCATACCCGTAAGCAATTGCTTTAGCAGACAGAAGATTTAGCCGGAATGTGTTTGTTTTATTTATTTTTTGTTTTTTTTTCTGGAGGATGAAACCTGGCTTATAAATTGGTTACGTTTGCTACATCCTCTTTTAATGCTGTGCAACACGTCCAGCGCGACAGCGGTGTTAAAATATCAGTTTCCCGGTCATTTGCTTGCTGGTGATCACCTGGGTACAGTGCAGACCTTTTTTCTCCTGTTTTCATGTCACTCCAATTTCTTATCACCTCATTTAATTCATATCTAACTCACATTTTCTGTAATCTGTCTCTATATTTCGACTGCTAAACATTTTTATTGTCATAGAATTGAGTCAGAAAAAGCTATGTTAACTGCACTTTTTACAGTTACAGGCCTGAGTGGCTATTGGTACTGTTCTACTATAGTGAACTTCAAACATTCGTGCAACTGATTTTGGACTGAAATTGCAGGACACCAACAACAGCAGACAATAGCGAGTGGCATTAGCAACAAGCTAGCAGTTTAACATTAGTGATAACTCTAACGTTGATGATTACCTTCTCAAAACAGAGATTAGTATGGTCAGTGTTCTAGATTTAAACAAGTACTGTGTCTTTGTAATAACTGAGCAAAGCCTAATCTAATCTAACTAATTTAAAAGTAGAGAAGGGGCACTTTACACTGTTCACGGTGTGCACAGTCATGTTGATGTCAATCTGTAAATGGGGAAGGAAATGGTAGTTGAGAAGACTACCCCAAATTGACGAGTTGAAATTTCAAGTTGAGGGGGCATTTTGGTGGCTTTTACCGGTTGTAGGCAGAGAACTACAAGTCACCTCGAAAACAGCATTAATTTGTGCCTGCTTCCTGAACAATGCAGTGTCTGTGTGGTCCCAAACGTTTTCTTTTGCATACAATTGTTTGCTCGTGGTACCATCAGTTGTTTGGAAATTAATTGCTCCTAAGGAGGAACCGGACTTGTGGAGATCCACAATTTTGGTGCCATGGTATCAAGGGCAAAAGGCACTGTCTCTAAAGGTAGGCCCTGAAATATAGCCATACCATGTGTGTGTGTGTGTGTGTGTGTATATGAGTATATCTATATGTATGAGTGTCTGTACACACACGCATACCGTCCACTTTATTTGTAACACCTGCAAATTCATGCAGTTATCTAATCAGCCAATCATGTGGCAGCAATGCAATGCAAAAAAATCATGCAGATATAGGTCAAGAGCTTCAGGTAATTCAGACTTCAGAATGAGGAAAAAGTGTGATCTCTGTGACTTTGATCATGGCATGGATGTTGGTGGGCTGGTTTGAATATTTCAGAAACTGCTGATCTCCTGGGATTGTCACTCACAACAGTCTCTAGAGTTTACACAGTAACAAAAAACACTGAGTGAGCAACAGTTCTGTGAGTGGAAACACCTTGTTGAGAAGTCAGAGGAAAATGGCCAGATTGGTTTGAGCTGCCAGGAAGGATATAGTAACTCAATCACTCTTTACAGAAAAGCATCTCAGCATGCACAAAACAGCAAACCTTGAGGTGGATGGGCTACAACAGCAGAAAATCACATTGGGTTCCACTCCTGTCATGGGCACAGACTCCCCGAAACTGGACAGTTGAAGACTGAAAAAAAAGACCAAGTGATTTTTTTTTTCCCCTAATCTTCAACTGTCCAGTTTTGATGAGCCTGTGCCCATGATAGCCTCTGGTTCCTTTAATACAAACAGTGCAAAACAATGTGCATTTTTGTTTGTATAAAACTAAATAAACAAAACATTGCTTCGAACAGAGCTTACAGGTTTAATATTGTAAACAACATGTACTATAGGTTAACCATATCTTAAAATTAAATAAATAGATATATTTATAAATACCCCCCAAAATTTTGACTGAATAAGCAAAGTGTCTGGCCTGGTGACTTGATTGAAAATGATTGACTGAAACATAATGAGCTCTGTAGCAGAAATAGAGCTCCAAAGCTGGCTACAATGCTGATTTCCACTGCCTTTGGTGTTGTTAGAAAGCTAATAAGGAGCTCTTTTTAACCATTAATGTATAATGTGTGTTACTGCAGATGGACAATGACCTGAAGCAAACCCAAAACCTTTTTAGGGCAAAGAAGTGAATTGCTCTGCAATGGTCAAGTCAATCACCTGAACAGAATCTAATTGCGCATGCAATCCATAGTAGTAGCAGAATACAGAGCACAATGTTTGCCAGTAGTAACCTAACTGCTTCGGAGCATGCTTATTTAATAGTCCAGAAAGTTAAGCTAATCAGAAGGGAGTGCTATGGCATCTGTCAAACACAAGGCCTGCTTCATTTGGCCTGCATGAATTTGGGGGGAAAAAAAATACTGAAACGGTTCGTAATACACGACTGCTGCTCAACTTTTTCCCACTACACAGGATTCACAGCACATATGTAGTGTAGCTGTCCAAAGGGAAGTTATCATAAACTACTGTATATACGTGCACTCCGGTTTCTACTGCCACTAACTTGACCGCAGTCTGAATGCGGATTAAAATCAACTCCTGTATGCTGCTCTAAAATGAATGAAGGAAGTTGTGTGATGTCCTGACAGTGCTGTAACCAGAAATTTATTTGGAGAGATGAGGAAAATGAAATACGCAAAATAAGATGATGATTATTTTCCTCATCAATAAAATTAAATTGGTAAGTGCGACATGCATTTCAGGTGGATTTCAGACAGCAGTAGGTGATGGCACGAATTTGTTATTTAATCATTTAAGGCATAATCTACTGTCAAACACTCTTTCCATATTTCATTGCCATGAAATACCTTTGACACTGAAAAAGATTAAAATAATTTTAATAATAGAGAAAAATTACACCTTATAAATCCTTATCTGTTTTTGTTACAATACAATGTATTGATATTGCAGTGGTTCAATTTGTTGTTGTTACAAAAATAAATGTATTAAATTTAACATTTTATTTGTGTCTATATCGTCTTGTGTCAATAACGCCTTGTAAAGCCTGTAATGGGATATGTCTTGTATCATGGCTTTAATGTGTCATCTCATGTCTTTATAATTTATAATTATAAGTACCAGATTGTTGCTTTTCAACGAAAGATTGTGTCTCAATAAGAATAAGTAGCACTTGAATATCAACACAGAAAAATGTATGTACGACTTACCCACTTTTCCTGGGATTCTCTAAAATGCATTAAATACCGGTTATTACTACAGGCACAAATGTATTGCATGCTATGGGAATCTATCATCACATATTTCAACCTCTGGTGCTTTAACAAAGGATTATGTCTCAATATAAGTAGGGTGGAATATGTGGAATATGTTCCACCCTACTTGTTTAAGCACAGAACCTTAAACAAGGCTAATACATAATAAAAAATTTAGGAAAACGGATGAGTCAAAACTAGGAAACACACAACACTGAAGCTAGAAAATAAGGCTCAGACATAAAGATACTCAATGCACAATATGTTTCGCAATGCAAATCTCTGCAAATAGATTAAATATTTACAAGCTTAACACTGAAAACACTTCTTCTTTCGGCTTTTCCCTTCAGGGGTTGCCACAGCGAATCATCATTCTACACCTATCCCTATCTTCTGCATCCTCAACACTTGCACCCACTAGCTTCATATCCTCATTTATTACCTCCATATACCTCCTCTTTGGCCTTCTTCTTTGCCTCCTGCCTGGCAGCTCCATGTCCAACATTCTCCTACCAGTATACTCACTCTCCCTCCTCTGAATATGTCCAAACCATCTTAATCTGGCCTCCCTAACTTTGTCCCCCAAACGTCCAACATGAGCTGTCCCTCTGATGTACTCGTTCCTAATCCTGTCCAACCTTGTCACTCCCAAAGAGAACCTCAACATCTTCAGCTCTACTACCTCTAGCTCTGACTCCTGTCTCTTCCTCAATGACACTGTCTCGAAACCATACAGCATTGCCGGTCTCACCACTGTCTTATACACCTTCCCCTTGATTCTCGCTGATATTTTTTAATCATAACACTGAAAACACAAAGAGGAAAAATGCCAATGCCAATGACAGGACGGGACGGAGACAGGACTAGAATCACAAGCACATATCAAAACAAAACTACATGACATGAAGTGTGCTGCACACCAAGATACAGGTAATTCATGACACCAGCCTACATTTATTGACACAATATCCTTTGTTAAGAAAACATTAAACTTATTCCACCTTACTTTTATCGAGAGACATTCTTTTTTTAAAGAAGCAAAGGCTGAAATATGGCATAATAAATTCCTCTATCTTCTACCCCTTATTTTCTTTTCTTTTTGTTAATTATAATTTTAATTTTCTCAAGCTTTACCTATTTATTTGTGTTTTTAGTGGTATTTGTCGTCACTGTGTTCATATTATTTACAATATGAGACTTTAATTTTGACAATATCCTATCAAATTCCACCCGGAAGTAAAATGAGATAATGTGCCTGTTGTTGCTCACGAAACGCTGCCTCTGTGTACACGTTTAAAGAACAGTTATTTTATTCAGCCTCTATCAGAAGCTGTCTGGTGCTTAAAATAGCTCAAATTTGTTTTTTCGTTAGTGTATTAGCTTATTAACTGGCTGGTGTTCGGATACATTTCGTGGTTCAGATCACGTTAGTTATAACTGTCTTTACCTACCTGCCAGCATGTCTTACGCCGGGGCAGTGTGGCTTGCTGTTCAGGAGGACTTGTACAGAGGTGCGTGTAGTGAACTGACTCCTAAAATTCTTAACAGCGACAGCAGGAGCAGCAGTAGCACGGACCCCCGCGGCACAGTACAGCTCAGCCACGAGTCAATAAGTCGCCTGGACATTTTCGATGACTACTTTTTGTCACAGTGTTTTCATTTCACTCGCCAGTGTCTAACTTTTATTGTGGACTGCGTTAAAGCGCGCATGAAAAAGGACGTGTTTAGACCCAGTAGCGACGCCACTTCGATTGAAGCAATGACACTTGCAGCACTGTATTTCTACGCGCACGGTTTTCTCCCCAGGAAAATCACAGACTTATTGGGATTGGAGCACGCGCGCGCAAGCGACGCCGTCAACACCGTGTCTAAGGTCTTGGAGGACATGTGCCCGGACTTCGTCACTTTCCCTGGCACTTACGATGATCGCATGGGGGTTGCGCAGGGGTTTAAATATATAAGTGGCATTCCAAACGTGGTGGGGGTTTTGGGTTGTTTGCATGTCCATGTGAACCCTTCACCGGCCGAAGAGAGTCTTTTCCTTAACACCAGGGGTTACTATTCAGTAATGGTGCAGATCATAAGTGATGTGGATGGAAATCTACTGAGTGTGGAGCAGTGCTGTCCTGGTGGGACTCAGGAACAGGCCGTTTGGGAAAGCTCAGATATCTGTCAAGAGTTTAACAGACTTCAGCATGGTCAGACCTGGGTCCTGGGTGAGTAGATCAACGTAATTAACACAAATTTGATGCACAGATATGTCCAACAGCCTGATCTGGTAAAGAAGCCCACAGTGCTTTGGGGGCTTTGGTGTGTGTGTATGTATGTATGTATGTATGTGTATATATATATATATATATGTATATGTGTGTGTGTGTATATGTGTGTATATATATATATATATATATATATATATATATATATATATATATATATAGTGTGTGTGTGTGTGTATA
>CM040996.1:8250318-8278581 GCA_022985145.1 Pangasius djambal | reverse complement strand
AGTTGGTTGCTCCCAGTCAGCTGTGTCTAAAATTTGGTGCAAATATAAACTTAATGGGAAGGTTATAAAAAGAAAACATACAGGCAGACTAAGGAAGACGTCAAAGCATCAGGATAGAAAACTCAAAGCAATATGCCTTGAAAATAGAAAATGCACAACAAAACAAATGAAAAACCAATGGGCGGAAACAGGAGTCAATGTCTGCGACAGAACTGTAAGAAACCGGCTGAATGAAATGGGATTTACATATATAAAAGCCAAACGAGAACCAGCACTAACACCTAAACAGAAGAAAAGAAGGTTACAGTGGGCTAAGGAGAAGCAATCATGGAGTGTGGATGATTGTATGAAAGTGATATTCAGTGATGAATCACGAATCTGCATTGGCCTAGGAGGTGATGCTGGAACTTTTGTCTGGTGCCGTTCTAACGAAACATATGAAGATGACTGCCTGAAGAAAACAATCAAATTTCCCAACTCATTTATGACATGGGATTGCATGTCAGGTAAAGGACCAGGGGAGGTGGCAGTCATTACCTCAGCAGTCAATGCACAGGAGTATATTGAAATTCTTGACACTTTTCTCTTTCCATCCAAAAAAATAGGTTTGGTGGTGATGAAGTAATTTTTCAGGATGACAACGCATCGTGCCACAGAACAAACAGTGGTAAAGCTTTTCTTCAGGAAAGGCATATCAACTCAATGACATGGCCAGCAAACGGTCCGGATCTCAATCCAATTGAAAATTTATGGTGGATATTAAAAAAAAACTGGTCCATAATAAGGCTCCATCCTGCAAAGCTGATCTGTCAACTGCTATTCGAGAAAGCTGGAACCAGATTGATGGGGAATATTGTTTTTCATTAGTGAAGTCTATGCCTCAAAGAATTCAGGCCGTCATAAAAGCCAGAGGAGGAGCAACAAAGTACTAATTGTGTTTTTTTTGTTGATGATTCCATAATATTTCCTCAACATTGAGTGATGCCATACTTTTTTCCTCTACTTGATTTGGAAAATGACATGCCATTAATAAAAAAAATGTCAGTGAATTTTTTTGATGTATGTTTCACAAAGCCAGAATGTTAAGCTATTGAACAAAACCTTTTTTGTGTCATATCTGAGATTTGTTTGTTTGCTATAAAGTTAAAAAAGCTGGGTGAACATCCTCTAAGTGTGGTGATTCCATAATTTTGCCAGGGGTTGAAGTAAGATGAATTCTGAGGTGTATAGGGCTATACTCTCTGCTCACATTCAGCCAAATGCTACAAAACTGATAGGACGCCGCTTCACGGTGCAGATGGATAATGATCCTAAACATACTGTGAAAGCAATTCAAGACTTTTTGAAGGCAAAGAAATGGAGTATTCTTCAATGGCCAAGTCAGTCGCCTGATCTCAACCCAATAGAGCATGCTTCTCAAGGGAGGAAACTCAGCATTTGGTGATGTCCATGGGTTCCAGACTTCAGGCAGTCATTGACTGCAAATGATTTGCATCCAAGTATTAAAAATATTCCTAATATTTATGATTGTTAATTTATCGAATTACTTTTAAGCCTGTGAAAATGGAGGGCATAAAAATGTCTGTAATTCCTAAAAGGTTAATGCAATATTTTTGTTAATCCTCTTGAATTAAGGATGAAGTCTACACTTCAATCACATCTTGATTGCTTCATTTCAACTCTATTGTGGTGGTGTACAGAGGCAAAATTACAGAAATTGTGTCACTGTCCAAATACTCATGGACCTGACTGTACATTGCCCTCATCTAACTGGCAGAGGAGGAGGTGTCACAGTTATTTATAATGCTATTCTAGGAATCATACAAAATCCTGGACATGAATTTGATGCATTTGAAGTTCTTTATTCTAACATAATGTATGTAGCCATAAAAAATAAGTCTACCCAGTCAATTCCACTAATTATTATTTAAAGACCCCCCCAGGGCTGTATTACTTTGTGGATTTGTGGATTTCATCTCAAACCTGGTTGTTTCTGTAGACAAAGCAGTAAATTTTGCAGACTTTAGTATTCATTTTGATCATCCACAAGACCTACTGTAAACAGCGTTTGTGTCTATTCTAGATTCAGTAGGGGTTAATTAGATTGTAATAGGACCCACTGATAAAGGTGGTCACACTCTTGATTTAATACTAACCTTTGAATTAAATATAGAAAATATAGTCAAACTTCTACAGTCTGATCAATATCAATCATCTCAGATCATTACCTCATTTAAAATGTGTCTTAGTCATATTATATCCGCTTCGCCGTTCTACCACATCAAACGTGCATTCACATCAACTACTGCACATAGTTTTATCAATAATCTCCCAGAGTTTTAAACTTTGATTGGATCACTGTTTGACCCCAAAAAGAAATTAAAATCACTTTTAAAAAAAAATAATTAGAGAGAAAAAAATAGCACCCTGGTTTAACCTTCACACACATCTTAAGACAGACTACTCGAAAATTAGAATGTAAATGGCGTCAAACTAAATTGGTAGTATTCCATGTAGATGACAATATAACCACATCAGATGAGTGATTAAAATGCTTTACTCCCTTGTCGATTTCCTCATCAAAATCATCAACTTGTGTATGTACTAGATCCCTTACCTACACATTTCTTCAAACACTACCAAACTACCAAAAGCAATTGAGCCTCTTCTAAAAATAATCAGTTCTTCCCTTTCCACTGGCTATGTACCTAAATCCACTAAACTGGGCAGTTATCAAATCCCTGGTTAAAAAACCTGACCTTGACCCCTGTCAGTTATCTAACTGTAGGCCAATATCAAACCTCCCCTTTAATTCTGAGATCCTAGAAAAGGTTGTAGCACAGCAGTTAGGCTCATACTTGCATAGGAATAACTATCATGAAATTTATCTGTCAGCATTTAGGCCTCATCATAGCACAGAGCCAGCACTGGTTAAAGTGGTAAATGACCTTCTACTGGCCTCTGATCAGGGTTGTGTCTCCTTGTTTTTTTTGTTTGAAATTAGTGTAGCTTTTGACACCATAGATCATATTATTCTACTTGATAGATTAGAAAATGTTGTTGGAGTTAAGGGAATGACCCTCTCCTGGATCAGGTCTTATTTGACTGATGATTACCAGTTTGTAGATGTAAATTCTCTATGCATACTAAGGTCAAGTTTTGTGTTCCACAAGGTTCTGTTTTAGGCCCACTGCTTTTTTTCTCTATTTATGCAACCTCTGGGTACAATTATTCATAAACATGGTATTAGCATTCACTGTTATGCTGATGATACACAGTTACATGTTTCAGCAAAGCCAGATGAGAGACAGCAGCTTAAAAAAGTTGAGGAATGTGTAAAGGACATTAGACACTGGATGCTCAGTAACTTCCTTCTACTTAATTCTAACAAGACAGAAGTTGTCAGAATTGTACTAGGACCACCATTAGAAGTAAGTTTTCTGATAACATAGTAACTCTGGATACAGTTTCAATTTCTGCTTCATGTGCAGCAGTCAAAGACGTTGGTGTGATTATTGACTCCAGTCTCTCTTTTGGAGCTTATGTAGGTAATATTACTAGGATAGCCTTCTTTCATGTCAGACCTATAATAATCCTAATAATCTGTGTTTTCTCTCACTCTTTCAAGCTACACATGCTACTCCTAAGTTACCCGTGATCCTGACTCCTTCTGCACTCTAGACCTGCCTATCACCGGAAAATCACTTGCTGTTGCTGATGGCTCCACATAGATAGCCTAAAGATCACCATGAGATTATGGTACCACATAGAACCATAAGGATGGCTGTGGATGTTCATTCTTGGATAGCTTTACAACTGCAGAAATGACTCTGATGCTCATACTCAAGTTCCTTTTAACATAGTTAGCACTTTTTGACTGTATAGTATGCAGTTGTAGAAGATAAATTATTTACAGTTGCACTATCCGGTGTAAACCAGATGAGAATGGGATCCCTTTTGAGTCTGGTTCCTCTCAAGGTTTCTTCGTTATGTCGTCTCAGGGAGTTTTCCTTGCCACTGTTGCCTCTGGCTTCCTCATAAGGGATGCATTTATTAATATAAAATTTATATCTGGATTTTGTCAGCTGTTTTGTCCACTGTTAAAAGTGCTATACAAATAAAATTTAATTGAACTGAATTGAAAATGCCCCTACTAAAAGATGGACCTGAAGACAGCTGTGGTAAAGGCCAGGCAACGCATCACCATGGAAGAAACCCAGCATCTGGTGATGTCTATCAGAGCAAAGGAGGACTAAATCTGAAATGAGATCTTCAAAAACACATGAATATTATGGTCAAGTGTCCATAAATGTTTGGCCATATAGTGTATATAATATTGGTGTCTATTCTTTGACTGCACTATGGCAGAACATTTTTCCTAAGTATTGTTTCTACCCGATGGGACTGCAAAAGCACAAAGCTTGACCAATAGATTTCATCAAGGTTCAAAGCTAATCAGACATGGAGCATGTGTGTCCAAAAGCATACACCTGCTACTACTACTGCTGCTGCTGCTTCTACTACTACTGCTACTCCTACTACTACTACTACTACTACTACTACTACTACTACTGCTACTGCTGGGATTTTTTTCTTTTGGAATACCTTAACATGGCAAGCAGTGGATTAACAACTTAAGCCGAATGCACCTGATTGTCTTGACTTGAAGGGAGAATTTCCACGTTGTCAAATTAAGGAACTATTTTTGGACTATCATTGTTGGTCCCGTCTACTCGGGTGGCTGACTCAGATGCCACAGTTCCCTGGATTGGCTTAAACACTATCCAGGAGGTCTCAGTTAGATAGGGCAAGCTAAGTGCTAAGCCAAAACTTATTTTATCATCCATCAGAAAGAACCTTGGACTGTTATTCAGGAGAAGAAAAAGTTGAATAAGAACACCCTTTGATAGCGCACCCTACCTCAACACAACAACCTCTTATACTTGAAAACAGGTATGAGGCATTGTCTGAATCTCTTCTTATGGAGAAGCTTTCTGCAGTTTCATCTACTCAAGACTGTATCTTATCCAGGGAACGTGCTGTGATGCCTGTATCAACAAAAAACTTTTGCAAGAACCGTGCTGACCTGTATGGGGAGATTGCTCCAAAACCTCAGGTAAAAACTATGCAGCCCTGTTGTCACAACTAAAGAGGCTTAGACTCTCACAGCTCTAAGGGTCACTAGTGCCATGTTAGTCACCTTGCTAACCCTGCTAACCAACCTGAATATCCACAGCATCAAATCTCTACTTCCCGCAGAAACCATGCATTAAAATCTTTACTTCGCCAATACTTTGTGGCGTGATCATAGTATCATAGGAAACAAATGAGTTCCTTAAACACATGTAACTTAATCAGGGTGAATCCTATAGAGAATCATGTCATGGCACAATCTCATTTTCTTGTTCTTAAATCTGCTGTACTAAATGTAAGGTCATTAACAAATAAGTTGTAATTAGTCAAATTGTTCAGAATAAACTGGACATCATCTTTCTGACAGAAATATGGCATTGCAGTAATTATAATTTTGTCCTGAATGAAACGTCCCCACTAGGTTTTAGATTTCTTTGTGTCCCTAGACTTAATAAGAAGGGTGGTGGAGTTACCTGCCTGTTCTGCAATACTTTGTGCTGTCAACATATTTCTCCGCAGGATTTTTAAACATTTGAATACCTTACATCTTTGCATCTGAAGAGTGAACAATCTGCTCTTTTATTAGTTATCTATTATCCTCCTAGATTCAACAAAGGCTTTCTTGCTGATCTTGGAGAACTGCTTTCTAGGATTTTAACTGACTTTGAATATGTTTTAATCACTGGTGATTTTAATATCCATATGGATGTAATCTCTGATCCACTGACTGTCAATTTTATAGAGTTATTAAACTTATTTGGCCTTATGCAGCATGTTACTGGCCCTCGCACAAACATGGACACACACTGGATCTGGTGATCTCTTATGGCTTAACCATCAGCCACCCACAGGTAAATGTTAGATGATAGATGTTGCTATAATCTGATCACTATTGTGCCTTTTTTGAAATTTCAGTATGCCCTTAAAGTGATGAGAACTTTCACTAGGTGCTATCTCACTGCTGATACCGCGGTGACCTTCATGGAACCCGTGTCATCGTTCCCGACTCTCGCATCCCCTTCCGTAGACACCCTTGTTGAGAACATTAGTCTAAGGCTGTCTGAATGTAATAACTCTGGTGCCCCCTTAAAAACAAAGACCAGCTGGTCCCGCATCCTGTCAGTGAGAGTAGAAACGAGAGGAGGAAGAGGGGAGAGAGAAGGAGCGAGCAGTAGAGACAGGAAGAGGGTGAGAGAGGAGAGAGAAAAAAGAAAAAACTGGTTCCCCAGTCACACTGTCATCTGGTCCTCGGCCAGCCGGGAAGCAATCCGGGACTCCTGGCAGACAGCTACGGCTCCTCCCTCTTTCCAGGCAGACGGCAGCGGCACCTCCGCCTCCCGGCACTTTGTAAACACTTTTTAATAGATGCTATATAAATAAAGCTTTACTTAATTACATATATGTTGCCATAATATCTTGTCATAGTAACATTTAGCTTGCTTTGTGAAGGCTTGTTGAAAGAAGCCTGGCTTATAAAGTTAGCTAGCTTCCTGGAATACTCCCGTAATGTGAAAGCAGTCAGAATTATTCAATATAAATCTTAGTGTACTTTCTGAGTGATGAGCAATATTATACTTGTATTTGCATAAAAATCTATTTTAATAAGTGTAAAAAAAAAAAAAAAAACAAGGGGCTGCTGCACTGACAGATACAGTAAGCATTTTCCTTAATATTATTGTGCCTATTGTGTCAGTGCTTGCCTTTAATTAAAGTAGAATTTGAAGACAATTAATCCTTTGATTTGTTCTCAAAATATCCAAAATATGTAAAGCAACATCCACTTCACCTGTAATATTACACTTTTTTTGTAGTAATTCTTTCAAAACTTATTTGTATATATTTACACATTATACGGTGTATTTTGTTTATTTACTTGATATAGTCTTTAGGGTCCCTGGAGGACTAGTGGTTAGGCCATAGCACTCTCACCGCTGTGACCTGGGTTCTCGGCCAGGGAACCAACCCCAGCTACTGGGGTTGCGTGGAACAGTGTGCTCTCAGGGCAGGTCCCAAGCCCAGATAAAATTGGGGAGGGCTGCATCAAGAAGGGCATCCAGCACAAAAACTGTGCCAAATCAAATACATGGACCAGTGATCTGCTGTTGTGGGAGCAGCTAAAAGAGGAACAATAACTTGATATAGTCTTTAAAATTATTGTACCAAGGAAAGAGGCTCTCTGTTGATTCAGTTTATTAACATGCACTTTTAATTGACTTGAAAATATCTCAGTGTTGGCAGAACCGAGAGAAACTACCACTCAGTGCAGTCACCAATGGAACACCTGTCTCTCAGTACTCTGGGCTCAAAAAAATAACCCAGGTGCTACATTAGTAGAAAGTTTCTCTCCTTTGAATGTCCCAAAAGATACTGGTGATTGTCATTTACAAATCTGCTAGCACAGGCTTATCTAGCTTAGCCTAATTCAGTAAGCTGAATAATAATTTAAAATAAATAAATAAGAAAAAGAAATACAGTGGAACACATTTAACCAGGAACTTTGAATAAAAAAAAGGTAAATTTTGTTATATTAAATTTCTAATACTTGCTGTTTCTTTGTTTTTATAATAAAAACATTGCATAATGTTGCATTATGTCTCCTCTTTGATTGAGCAATAAGCAATAATGAAAGTTACATAATTTCTCCCTCACCCCAAATAGTGCATAATGATTTAGGAATGCCGTTTGAATTATGCTAATCTGGTAGTTAGAAGTCTTGCTTGCTTTTTACCCACATTAGGCTTGATGTTCCAGCATAAAACTTGCCTTTGTCAATCAACTTAATTTGTTTTGGGAGGGAAATTACTTACCTTTAATTTTTTCCCAATCATCATGTGCAAAAGAAACCTTGTGCCAATATGATCTGGTGCTACGGTATGTGAGACACTTTATTATGATCCAAGTTATTCAGCTGTAAATCAGATCTACATTTCACAGTCAGATTAATCATACATCAGGAACTAGAAGTTTAAAGTTCATGGATGAGCTTTGATGGTGGCTTGACAGAGTTAAATGTGTTGTGATTGATTATTAAATGTTAAGTTTAACAGTTAAACAAGTAAAGGTTAAAAGACTAAAAGCTTATAATGGTTAAAATCTTCAAAATTATATTTAAAGCTCAGTTTCAAACTTTTAAAATGTTGAAACATTAAAAGGTCAAAACATGTTTAAAGATTAAAGCATTAAAATGGCAAATTGTTAAACCATTGCTATGCTAGCCCAGCAACCCTTGGTTGCGATGGCCTTGCTAGATGATTGCTATGCTAACCCAATTGGTTGCTAGGGTGTTGCTAAGGAGCTGGTATACTATCCCAGGTGGGTGCTAGGGTGATGCTAGGTGGTTGCTATGATATCCCGGTTATTTCATACGGTGTTGCTACATGGTTGCTTTGATATTAAAGTTGGTTTCAAGGGTGTTGCTAAGTTGTTACTTTGCTATTCTAGTTGGTTGTTATGATATTCCAAGTGGTTGCTACATAATGATCAAGTTTCATGTTGTAGCTCCTATGTTTTGGCCTGCATAAACTCTTCCCAACATCCATTTTGGAGTGTTGTTATGCGGCAACTGTAATTCCAATCTTTCCCAAAAGCATAAGCACCTCATTTCCATATGGGATCTAATTCAGTGCTGAATTTTGTGTTTCTGCATCAAAAATTGCAGCCCATGAAAATGATTAAAAAAAATTTGAGTAGAATAATAATATGATGATAAGTATGGAGTCTGTCAAGCCAACATAATTAAGCATACTAAAACTTTTGAATTCTCCATTAAATGAAATTACATTTGAATGAAAATGCAGATATTAATATTTTATTTAAAATCTGTATTTTCATTTGAATGAAAATACAGCTTAATATTTAGAAAAAGATACATCAATATGTATTTCTGGAGTGGACTGGCAAAGAACCCAGGACTACAGTGTACACTGGCGAGGAATCCCAACCAATATGTTACAGAAGTCAGTGGAATTGGCTCATATTCCTTTGGGTAGCTGCTGGAAATATAAATTATTATTACAAGAACAGTGATGTGGTATTGTTGTACTGTTTTGGCAGGCAATGCTATGAGAGCCTGTGTGTGTGTCTAGACTCCTGGGTTGTCTGCCTTATACTCTCTTAGAACCAGTGCATTAGCGTAGATCATATCAGAATTTTCATATATAGGCTCAGGAATGGAGTCCTCTTTAGGCAGCAGAGAATCCATGATGCACTGGTGCAGGAACACATACTGAGACTGTGGGAGAGAAAGAGAGATAATTCTGCTTCAGTAAATAGGGGTCTCCATGTCTGTTTTAATTTAGGAATATGTCAGCTACCCTCTTTTTCCAGCAACAGAAACTGAAATGACTGCTCACTTACATTCTTTGTGCCTGAGAGCAATTTGCATACACCTTTGATACATTTTTTGTGCAGTGTTAGCATGGTCATGGTGAGTAGCTCAACCCCAGCAATTATCAGGAAGGCTGAATTACAGTTTTGTTAAAGATATAAAAAGGAATTAAATTAAACTTTAAAACGTGCTATAAAACTAATGTATGTGCTGGGCTAGTTAATGAGATATTATAGTGTTATGTCACAAGTGATATCACAATAAACTGAACTGAGCAATAATAAAAAAATATATATATATATTGTTTTGGCATTGTCTTTAACAGTCTTTACTCACAAAACATATTAACACATAAAAATAACTTGATCAATGAGACATCGGGTCAATATGCACCAACAGATTACATGGTCTACAGTGAACCTCATTTATCACGCTGGATATGAACAGATTTATTCTCAAATCGTTTGTATGAGTGTTTACACAAGAAATTTGGTATTCATGAAAATCCTGTAATTGCAGAAAGACATTCGTGCTTCCTAAATGTGTGTAAATGTACGGATAAGAAAACTCAACTTGATTGACTTGAAATCGTATAATTTGCATGGATTACTGCACATTTATATAAGGAATATACAGTTGAGTTTAAATTGCTTATTTCTGTTACATTTACAGCATTAAACAGATGCCCTTTTCCAGTGCAACTTTTGGAAATGCTTTGTAGTCTAGCAAAAACACACCCTCATGCTAGTTCACTAGGTCAGCGACTAATAGTGCCATTGAGAAAATCTGGTGTAAACCAGTCCCTCTTAGACAAAGGCACAAATGACCTCTTGGAAAAGATGCAAATTTCCCCTCTTTTCCTCTTGGACAAAGACAAGAAAAAATTAGGTTTGCCTTGCAAGGGCAGGCAATCCAATTCAAAGTTCTACCCACTGGCCTCTGTCTAGCACCAAGGATATTCATAAAATGCATTCAGGTGGCCTTGTAGCCTCTGATGGCAACATTCCTAAGAATACTACTATATCTGGATGCTTGTGTTAGAGTCACTGACATCCTCCTCGTATGAGCTCATACAGGATGTTGAACTGAAATGGTTCTCTGAAGTCTGCATTCTGCTAGCAGACACTTCAGCAAGAAGAGTAGGAGGTCTGCATGTTTTGGCTGTCCACCCTGCATATGCTGGTGGCAAGATGATGTGGGAACACACCTGTAGCCAAATCTGGGGTTCCTGCCTAAGTTGATATCACCCACTGACCAGTTGAATGGTTGACCTGGCAGCATTCAAAGAAGGGAAACCACTAGGCTGTTTCACATTCACAATGTATGTATGATGATTAAACCGTATCATTAATAGAGAGTACAAGGACTGCCGACCTGAGTGCGTGAGTGAATTGAGCATAGACAAAACTATTTGCAGAGCTTTTGCTTCACTTTCACTAAGGGTCTAACAATACATTCTAGTCACAATTCATTTCAATTCACAATACTGGCTTTACAATTCGATTCAGTTCAATTCTCAGAATATTTTGAACAAAATTTGAATGAAGAAAATGACTGAAAAGACTCCTTTTTTATTCTGAATCATAAAAAATGTATAAAAAATATATGGAAGAAAATAACAGTCTATTAGTGTAATAATATTGTTTGCAAAGATAAATAATGAATTAAATGAATAATGATAGTCAAACATGCATGGGGTTCTGATGTGATAAAAACAAGTTAGTAAAGCTGCCCCTTTAAGGTTTGTGTTTCTCCGCTTGCACGTAATTCACACACACCTAACACACTTAATTCATTTCATCAGGTAATTATAACTTGCTTCAGGAGTTAAGCTTTCCTGAACAGTATTATGCTCTTAACAGTTTCTCAGGCCCTTGTGGATACTCATAATGGTCCTTTACTGTGCTGTCCTTATAATGACCCCTACCTGAGTCTGTACCATGAGAGGCCGGGAAAGCCTCATGCGATGTATACAGTCAGCAACGCTGACCACTTCCTCTTTGTCCATCTGCTGCAGTAACAAATCAAGGGCAATTAGAGTACCTGTCCTACCCACTCCAGCACTGCAGAGAGACATACAAAAATAAGTAGTAAGACTTTAGGAGGTTTTTTAATAGATTGTGAAGTGGAAAAAGATGCATGTTATTACTTCTGGGTGACTGGGGTTGTGATGTGTTTAGCTGAATTGAACTACTGTGAAGAGCATACATGCAGTGTACATCAAGTACATCAAGTAATGTGATTTTATTTTATTTTTTTACCTGCAATGTACCACGGTAGGTCCACTAAACGGAAAGGTCTCGATGTGCTGACGAACAATCCAACGGAACTGAATCAACTCTTCTGTTCCTTTAGGAACTCCATGATCTGGCCATGCTGTGAAATGGAAATGTGTTACTCCACGCTCCTCAGAGGTAGATTCCTACACACACAAGTTTGGGGTCATAAGTTTACATACACCTTGCAGAATCTGCAAAATGTTAATAAAATAAGATCATAAAAATTGCATTTTGTTTTTTATTTAGTACTGCCCTGAATAAGTTATTTCACATAACAGATGGTTACATATAGTCCAAAAGACAAAATAATAACTGAATTTACACAAATAAACCAGTTCAAAAGTTTACATACGCTTGATTCGTAATACTGTATGTTGTTACCTGGATGATCAATGACTATTTTTGTTTTGTGATAGTTGTTCATGAGCTCCTTGTTTGTTGTGAGCAGTTAAATGGCCCACTGTTCTTCAGAAAAATCCTCCAAGTACTGCACATTCATTGCTTTTCCAGTATTTTCTGCATATTTGACCCCTTTCCAACAGTGGCTATATAATTTTGAGATCCATCTTTTCACATTGAGGGCAACTAAGTGACTCATGCTCAACTGTTACAAAAGGGGCAAACATTCCTTGATTCTCAAGAAGGCAAAACAATACATTAAGAGCCAGGGGGGTGTAAAATTTTGAACAGGATGATCGGTGAAAATTGTTAGTATTTTGTCTTCTGGGAAACATGTAAATATCTTATGTATCTTCTGAAGGGCAGTACTAAATGACAAAAACTAAATAAATCAAACAAAATAACAATTTACGCTGATCATCCTGCTCAAAAGTGTTGACTGCACTTGCATCAACACCCCTTTGGACCAGATACTGAGAGTTCTCATGAACAGCTACCAGATGCAAATTCAACACTTAGAATCAACTCCAGGCCTTTTATCTTCTTAATTTGTCATAAAATAATGAGGAAACAGACCACACCTGGCCATAAAACTGCTTATGAGTTGTCAAATATCAATTGTCCAATTACTTTTGAGCCTGTGAAAATTGAGGGACTTCGTGAAAAAAAAAAGAAAAAAAAAAGACTAATTCTTAAAAGGTTAATGCAAATCTTTGTTAAATGCATTAAATAAAAGCTGAAAGTCATCTTGATTGCTTGTGTGTGTGTGTGTGTGTGTGTGTGTATCATACTGCATAGCATAAAAGGTTACACTGTGTTGTTAGTTTCATCGCTGGGCTCACATTTCTCACAACAAATTCTCGTCGAGTCCAGCAACTTTCTTTCTGCTCTGACTGGACAGAGACTCGCAGGTTTCCATAGAGGTAGGGCATGTCATCCACTGGCCAATAATGCTCACATTTAATCTGCAGAGAAAGAAAAATGAGGGGCCAGAGAATTGAACGCCACATTCCATTCTGAAGTGATGAAACCTACACAGAGCACTTCAAAGGTTCAAACTGAAGTTTTACATTAAGTAACAGGAAACTGTAACTAAAAGGAACAAATCATCTGAAAGTTTTGCTGTGGCAAATCATGTTTTTGCTATCACTTTTATCACTACCTAAAGTAACAGCCCATAACCTGTGTATTTGTATTTGTTTTTATCTCTAATTTTATGAAACTTCGAAAGTAATGAAACTTTATTACTAATGAGTATGCCAGCATGGTGGTGCAGTGGGTAGCACTGCAGCCTCACAGCTCCAGGGTCCCCAGTTAGATCCTGGGTTCCTGTCCGTGCAGACTTTTGCCTGTTTTCCCCTTAGTCATGTGATTTTCCTCCAGGTTCTCTGGTTTCTTCCCACTATCCAACAACATGCAGGTAGGGGAATTGCCCCTAGGTGTAAATGTGTGTGAATCGTGCCCTGTGATGGACTGCCATCTATACTGGGGTGAATTCTTCCTTGTGCCTTCTTTTCCCATGATAGTCTCCAAAACCACCACAACCCTGACCAGGATAAAGCAGTTACTCAAGAATGAATGAAAAAACCTGGTGTTCTTCAAGTTGAGATACTCGTTCTTGTTTGCATAAGTGTCTGAGATTGTGTGATGACAGAGCACTGGCTCCAGCTTTGAAAAACTGACTCGTAGCAAGATCCAAATGGTTCCCCTATAGAGGAAGACCTTTCAGCTTTGTGACTGTGAAGTAGGAAGCCTTCAGAGGAAGTACTGTATAGTCATAATCACTTCAGAATGGACAAAAGCCTGAAAAAACAGGTCTTACCATTACTACATTAAGGCATTATTCATTCCCTGGAGAACATTTAAAAGTGTATTTTAGGTGGCACTTTTGTTTAACATTCTCAAAAGCATACCCTTCCTCCCTCAGTACAGTTGGTCAGCATGACAATGGCTGAGGACTTCTGCTCCCACACCATTCTCCAGAAGTCACTGACAGTGGAGGGGAGAGGACCCTGAGCAGCAATGTACTGCTTGTTTTTCTTGCCATAACCCTAACAAACAGAAACTCATCATAAAACATTCTCTTAGATTAAGTCATTTTAACAGGGGCTTCTATGATGTCCTTAAGAACACTGCTAATATGTCAGTTACATTATAGCATCAGTTCTTTCATCACTTGCCTAGTGTATATTACCAGATGTGTCATACACTAAGTGTGCTGCTGAAAGACTTACATGAATGTAGTTAGCATTGATGTAGTCCATATCAGAGCCAGTCTGTGCAGCAAGCTTCACACGAGATACATCATCTGGAGAGTAAAAAAATGATGAATATTTTAACAACTTTTACCCAGACAACCATAACCATAAAATGAACAAAACGGCAATAAAACACAGGTTTTCACTAAATGTTGCAAGTCTATTTGTGCTTAACACTCACAGGGCAGTACATTGGTAAATCGGTTCTTGCTCTTGTTTTCAGGAAGTGTAGCAACTGTACAACTCTGATCTGTACCCACTGTACTTAAATCCTGTAACCATCATGTGGAAAAAGATGACATTATTTATCCAAACTCATTTAGTGCTTAATGATTACACTGATCTCAGTGAGCACATTAAACCGAGGCACATTAGAATGGACACCAACATACACACAAGCTGTGTTTCTGTACCTCATATTCCTCACTGAAGCCACGGTTCTGATCACCACTCATGGAGCTAAAGTGCATTGGAAACTTCTTCAGGGGAATTGGTCTGAGGAAAAAAAAAAATAATAAGCTCAGTAAGCAGACCTTATACCTTAATATAATATGTATAAATAAAAAGTATGTAGTGAATCCTACTTACTTGTATTTATTACTGGACAGTTTCGTCTCATTAGAGGATTTAAACATGCTAAAAATTCAAAGCAATTACACAAAGATGGACAAAGTCTGAATTTAGGCAGTGTTTAACAAATTGTATATAGAAAATCTACCAACGCTGTAATAGACAGGTGATCCTAATAGATCCTAATATCATTTTATTGGCCAGATACACTTACGGGTCACTTTAATAGGAACACCTGTACATCTGCTCATTTACGCAGTTATCCAATCAGCCAATCATGTGGCAGCAGCACAATGCATAAAATCACAGAACTGTCGCTCACTCAATGTTTTTTTTTTTTTTTGCACCATTCTGTGTAAACTCTAGAGACTTTTGTGTGTGAAAATCCCAGGAGATCAACAGTTTATGAAATACTCAAACCAGCCCTTCTGGTACCAACTTCCATGTCACGATCAAAGTCACAGAGATCATACTTTTCTTCATTCTGATGTTTGATGTGAATATTAAAGCTCTTGACCTGCACCTGTATGCTGCCACATGATTGGCTGATTATGATGTGAAAGTGTACAGGTGTTTCTAATAAAGTGGATGGTGCATGTGTTATATATATATATATATATATATATATATATATATATATATTATATATATATACACACACACATACACACACACAGAGTCAGATCCACACATATTTGGACAGTGACACAATTTTTTTATTTTTGCCTCTGTACACCACCACATTGGATCTGAAATGAAGCAATCAAGATGTGACTGAACTGTAGACTTTCAGCTTTAATTAAAGGGGTTATATTGCATTAACTGTTTAGGAAATACAGCCAATTTTTACATAGTCCCTCCATTTTCACAGGCTGTAAATATAAGGATTTATTTTAATATTCAATGATTGCCTGAAATTTGGAACCCATGGACATGATCAGATGCTGAGTTTCCCTGGTGCTTTGCCAGGCCTTTACTGCAGTGGTCCTCCAGGCCTTTCGGTGTTGCTGAGCTCTCTAATGCATTCCTTCTTTTTAACAATGTACCAAATTATTGATTTGATCACTCCTAAAGTGTCTGCTATCTCTCTGATAGTCTCCCT
The DNA here is from genome assembly GCA_022985145.1 of Pangasius djambal. Classification (NCBI taxonomy): domain Eukaryota; kingdom Metazoa; phylum Chordata; class Actinopteri; order Siluriformes; family Pangasiidae; genus Pangasius; species Pangasius djambal. The sequence continues at coordinate 8,262,513 of CM040996.1, read as the reverse complement.
TACTTGCATCAACACCTCTTTGGACTGCATATTGAGAGCTCCCATGAACAGCTTCCAAATGCAAAATCAACAATTGGAATCAACTCCAGGCCTTTTAATCTCCTTAATTTGTAATGGAACAACAGGCCACACCTGGTCATGAAACTACTTATCAGTCAATTGTCCAGTTACTTTTGACCCTGTGAAAATGGAGGGACTATGTAAAAAAATGGCTGTAATTCCTAAATGGTTAATTCAATATTTTTGTTAAAGCCCTTGAATAAAAGCTGAAAGTCTACACTTCAATCACATCATGATTGTTTCATTTCAAACCCATTGTGGTCGCAAAATTACAAAAATTGTGTCACTGTCCACATACTTATGGACCTGACTGTATATGCTAATGACTAATTATGCTACAAAGCCTACATCTGACTATCACACCCATATGGGCTTGTTGAACATCCCAGTTCAAAATCATTAATATGGAGTTGGTCATCCCTTTGCTGCTATAACAACCTCCACTCTTCTGAGAAGGCTTTCCACTAGATTTTAAAACATGGCTCATTCATCCACAAGAGTATTAGTGAGGTCAGGCACTGATGTCGGGTGAAATCTGAGTTCCAATTTATCCCAAGGGATTATATAACAGCACACCCCACTGTGTTTTATTTCTTACTTAACTGCCATTAACGCTGCTTTCAGTAAATTGGACAGCACTGAAATTAATCATGGTGGGAAACCTCCTAATTGTTACCATGTGTGGCAATTGAGCCCACACACACACTCTCAAAACCAACAGCAACACCTACCTGGATAGCTCTGGCTTGTGATGCCATATATAGATACCAATACAGAGGATCAGAATGGCCAGCAGGAGGAATGTTAGAACACCTGCTATGACTCCTGTAAAATATGTGTTTACAGTTACCTATATATAGTTTGGAGTTGCAAATATATCCAAATAGGTGAGGATTAAAGGACAAGCCACCATTACATGGTGGGACACCATGAATCATCAGAACATCTTAAATGCCATAGAATATATTTTATAAGTCTCTGGAACTGTACTGGAGAGATGAACACTATTCTTCCAAAAAGATATTCCCACAATTGTTCTTTTAATGATTGTAGTGGAGGACCAGAACAACTGTTTTTTCTTTGTAACCTGTCTTAATTTTTCTGTATGATTTTTGTGTAAAACAACCACATGTTCAGTCTCTCTTACCTCTTGGGTCAGTCTGACAGGTAATTGAAACTGGGACACTCTGCATAGGCCCAGAGAGTGCAGACACAGTAAGGGTGTACCACTGGGCAGGCAGCAGTCCATCGATATACAGTCTTTCCCCTGTGTAACTAAAGCTTTTGCTGCTCATGTTGACCTGTACAGCTGTCCTCCCACCATTTGGAGGATCCCAAACAAGAGTTAGACCATAACCCCCTGATGAATACTGACAGTGTAACCCAGTGACACTATTTGGAACTAGGTAGGAAAGAGTCACAGTAAATACAGAGCCCATGCAAAATGAATAAATAAAAAAAATATTGCAATCAAGGTGTAAAATACTGGCCTAATTAACCTGTTTGACCCCACAAAATCATGGCTTTAGTTCCCCTTCCAAAATGTGAAAACGAAAGCAAAGCTCGAAATGTAAAAAACCTAGGCCACTAGACATAGCAATGTAAAGAGTTGATGTGAGGGCTACATGTGTGTGTGCATGAATATAATAGGCCTATTGTGTCTGTACATGTGTGAGTCTTTGTCTGATCAATAGAGAGAGTCATTGCAATGTTAAGCAGAAGCAGGCATATGTGAGGTTATGTTGAAGATCTTTATTTTATATTGTTTTTATTCCCTCTGACTGAATTTTGTTATTGCAATTACAACCTTCTACATAATGTAATGGGTTGCACCCAGTGTTGCATATGTCATGGCCAATAGCTCTTAGGTATGATGCTGGCCAGGTGTATACTGGTTACATGTTGTTGTTTTTTTATTATTGTTTTTTTCCAGAATGCGTAGCCTATTTGTGCATGATGCGATTCATCCGGTACAGTATGCTATGTATATATAATTGGTAGCATACAAGATTGTTAATTTATATTCCATGATACCAAAGTAATACTTAAGTGTTCAGTACACATAGGGATGCCCTGATTACTATGGGGTATTTCACACACTGATTGCAATATATAGTACCATATATATTTTTTTAAAAACAGAAAACATACTGACCAGTGACACTTGTAATGTGGTAGCCTCTGCTTTCCACTCCCTTAAATACAGTATAGAGAGTAAAGGTGTATTCAGTCCCAGCAGTAAGATCAGGGACTGTGTAGGTCACTGCAACACCTTCTTCTGATCCACTTAGGCTGATGTTCTTACTATTGTAGCTCAGTCTGTAATTGTAATTGTTGTTGTTGTCCACTTTATTCCATTCCAATAGTAAGGTGGTCTCATTGCAATTCTTTACAGTAATGGTGGTAACACTTTGAGGAGCTGCAAGAAATAAAAAGTTGTAAAATTCATAAGAAGAACTTTGTAATTTCTATTGCCCAGTGTCACTTAATAATTATGCACTGTAAATAGTCAAAAACTGACAATAAAGAACCATTTTAATGAAAGACTGTACATGTATAATCATTTTCCATGCTTTTGTCTCAATCTCAGTGATTCTTTACACAAATCTTGGTAATGTTAAGGGGAGCTGCAATATGTACAAATCAAAACATATTTAGCAAAAAATCAGGTCCCTTCTAAAAGAAGGGAAATGGCAAGGCCAATTCTTTTGTTTTTGCTATACACTGAAGACATCTGGGTTTGAGATCAAAAGATGAATATGAGACTATGAATCAGCATTTCAGCTTTCATTTCCTGATATTTACATCTAGATGTGTTAAACAACTTAGAACATAGCACCTTTGGTGGCAGACCACCCAATTTTTAGATGTAAAAGTATTGGAACAGATAGTGTTAAAATAAATTAACGTAAATAACACTTAATATTTGGTTGCATATCCCTGGCTTGCAATAACTGCATCAAGTCAGCAATCCACTGACTGACTGAAATGCATGCTCAATTTGGTGATTGACTTGGCCAGTCTAAAACCTTCCCTTTTTTTCTCCTGATGAAGTCTTTTGTTGTGTTGGCAGTGTGTTTTGGGTCATTGTCTTGCTGCCTGAAGTTCCTCCCAATTAGATTGGATGCATTTCTCTGTAAATTGGCAGACAGAATGTTTCTGTAGACTTCTGAATTCATTCTGCTTTTATCTTCATGAGTTACATCATCAATAAAGATTAGTGAGCTCATTCCAGAAGCATGAGATTAGTGAGCTCATTCCTTTTCCTTAGCTGACCTGTTAAGTGTCTAGTTGTTAGTATACCAGTGGTTTCTTTCTTTTGCTGGACAATGTATTGGCTATGCCCAATGCTTGTGCAATGGCTCTGATCACCCTGATGTACCCTCTTTTCTCAGCTTCAAAATGGCTTGCTTTTCTCCCATAGATAGATCTCTGGACTTCATGTTGATTTATCCTTTTTTTAAGAACAAACGCAGTCTTTACAGGTGAAACCCACTGCTCAAACCAAAAGTAGACATTCAGAGCTATTAGTTGTTTAAACAATCAATGTAACAGGTCACACCTAGGCAACAGGTAACTCCTGTCAGTAACATGTTCTAGTAGTTTTGATCACTTGAAAAATGGGAGGCTTCAAAAAAAGAGCCATTTTCTAGGCTGTTTAATACATCTAGATGTAATTATCAGGAAATTCATTTTGAAATTCTTATCTATCATCTCATATTCATCTTTTGATCTCAAACCCAAATGTCTTTATTGAAAAGTAAATGAAAAGTAGAAAGTGTTCTTGCAAAACATGAACACCTTGATCACAAAGCCTTGATTTCATCCTCACCAAGACCGTCTGGGTTAAGCAGAATCAGGTGAAAACTACAGAAGGTTACAGTGAGATAAAACTACAGAAGAAAATCTCAAACACAAGATAAAATAAAAATCGGTATTGGTCTGGTAAACAAGAGGTGGCAATGATAATGCTTTCCTAATGTCACCTAATATCAAGAATGAGAATAACACATAAATGTTGACAACTAGCCAATAACCATCAACAATAATTGCGCTTACCATTTTTACCATACCGTTTGTTACTGTAATTGAACTTATCATTGAATTACAGTATCCCTCCTTGCCTATTAAACTGTTAACAATGACAGAAATAAAACTATGGAACTGGATTAATCTTGTCATTCAAAGTGTGAGTCGCTGTTATTGAACTGTCACTGTAACGTACATGCTTAGGCCCACTGATTTGTTCTACATGGGAGCATTGGCAAACAAGGAAATCATTGCAGGGGATGAGGATGTTATCTGTATAATTAAACTTATAAGTGTCATGCATCCATGCATTTTGAGTGGATACCAGACAACAGGAGCAGTGATAGGACAAGCATGTTACTTATCATTTAACTTCAACCATTCTTACCATATTAATATCATTATAAAAAACCTTAATGGCAGTTCTACTTAAACTGATTAAAATAACATGCTAGCAATATAGGAAAATTATATTTTATCTTATAAAACGAGATCTACCTCTTTATTTTTCTCCTCCTGCAGTAAACCTCCAGTATTTAACAGGCTGTTACCTAGACATCCCTGAGCTCAGAGTGAAGCTAGCTGGTTTTCAAATAGAAACAGGTAAAATGCCTAAGCCTGATTAGTTAATCCTGTTTGTCACCTAGTTATGGATATCCCTATATTGCAAATAGAGTACACTGCAAAAATGTTATTTAACATTTTCTATCATGAAAGGTACATATAATCAGCTGCACTGTGTGTGTGTTGTGTTTACCATTCAGAAATAAACATTTGGAGCAGGAAAATATTTCAGGGGGAATATACCCCATAGCTTAGCCACTGCTTAGTAGCTAGCCTTACTAAATTGCACCATTTACTGTTGGGCATACAAAATGCATTTATTTCATTTGGTCTGACAAAGCAGGGATAAAATATGTCCCCAGTGGCGATAAAATGAATGACCAGAGATGGGATATCAAAAGCAGAGGCAGGTAAATCCCCATCCCCACCGGCAATTTGCGCCCAGGCTAAAACAATACCAAACTGCCTCAATTTGGATGTCCTGCTCAGTGACAACATTGAAACCTATAAGTTACCCCACTCCTACAAGCAGATTACATGTTCTGATGTGCTTAGGTGTATCTCTTGCAAAAACACTACCTGTGCATCTTTTTTTGACAAAATTGTACTTCTCTTAGCCAGATGCAGTGTCCCATTAACACTAAATCAAATAACTTTAAGATCTCAGTCAAGATGGTGCCACAGATGGCTGCCTCAGTGTGTTGCTCCTACCTGTTGTGGTTGCTTTTATTTGTTAATGTTGTTTTTGGTACCTCAGTCCAATTACATGGAGCAGTGAATAACTGCTTACCCTCAACATTCCACCTGGACTTCTTCCTGAGTTTATTCGCAAAAGATCAGTGTGGTAGCGGTGGTGGAGCTTGCAAGGTACACACACACACTCCAAGGAGCATGAACATGACAGAGCAAAAGCCATGAGTCCGTGATGGACCCTATTTCTGTTAAGCTGTCCTTTTTTTTTTTTTTTTTAAGTATTTGGAAGTGCGCTGAAAAGTGGGGACTGAATACGCCTAAAATACGGCTAAAATTCTGCCTGCCTCCCTTCTTCTACACCCTCACACACAGGGTTCTACAATCAGAGATTTTGGAAATTCTCACAATGAGTGCCCTGGCCCTGCTTAATGAGTGTAAAAGGGTGTATTGACAAATTATAAGGTTCTAGTTTTTGGAAGGGCTCGAATAATGCAGGTAGACACACTGAAAAATCAAGATCAAATCTTGAACATTCAAATTACAACTGAAATATAAATGAACCATAAAACAAATTATAAAATATCAAATAAAAATAAATGTTCTCATTTCCTATACAAACAAAAAGAAATAAATCTCACACTTAAATGTCACAAAGTTTACATGACATACAGTGAGGAGAAAATAACATACCACAACAGGCAATATCAGACAGCTTATAACAATGTGTACAAGTTTAACATGTTTCAACAAGCACTCTTTTATACAATGGTCAAAGCAACATAAGTCAAAGTAGCCAAAGACCTGCTTAAAAAACCAAAGAATGTCTATGAAAAGATAAAGTCCATTTCCTCAAATGTTACAGTATTTAACTGAATAGAAAAAAAAGGAAGTTTAGTCAATCAGACAGCAAATTAGATTAGAATAAGTCTTATTCCACAATCAATGCCAACCTCAACATGAAAACTAAGTGGGTTACTACACCCTCAGACAGAGAGTGCTCCCCAGCTAATGAAGATGCACTTTCAAGCAACTGAGGTGGCTGTTGTATTGGCTGATAAACAGAATCAATCTGCACATGCACAGCGAAATGAGGCTCTTGGCCATGAGCTAAGAAAAATGGTGAATAACCAGTGCCAAAATGGGGTGTAGCATTAAATGATAGTACAATTGCAGGCAGGTACTGGTCCCAGTCACCATCTCTGCGGAAGAGAACGTTGGCTAACTGATCCTTCTGTTGAATCGTTCCACCATTCCATTACCACGTGTGTGGTAAGGAGTGGTTCTTTTCTTTTTTCTTTTTAGTCTTGGACAAATGTCATGCAGAATCTCAGACTCATACTGACACCGGAATCAGAAAACAGTTCCTCTGGGACACCATGCTCTCACAGTCTCACTTCTGATCAAAAACCCAAACTCTGGGCTCTTTTGAGTGTGCGCTCAGCACTATAGTGTCTGGCACAGGGATCACCATGTAAATAATGCAGAGTGTCCTGAATAGAGGATCAGGAATGAATACTTTGTAAATTCCAGGTTTACCTGGGGCAATGCAAGATGTACGGCAATGCACTTCACTTAACACCATACATGGAACCTGCCACCAGAGTTGTCTCATTTTCCCTTTAACCTGCCCAAGATTTGGTCTCTTTTGGTTTTGAACCCAACTGTACACCTATGAGAGAACAGAATCTGTTTTCTGGAAAAGTGCAATGTCCTTTCCATCACTACACAAAGAGGCACGCAATAAGTTCACACCAGACTAGCAAATTTGAGACTGCAAACTAGACTGATTATATGTGCAGCTTATGTCAGAAGATACAACTGTTTGAGAGATGACAACCCCTTTGTTAGGGGTTCCTGTACCTTCAGTAAAACTACAGGAATTCTAGACATAGTGTCTGCATTAGTGTGTCTCTTTCCATCCTTGTGCACAATCACCCATTCATCCAGATCTAGTTCCATAGCCCACCGAGCCACTCTACGTCCCATGAGGTCAATATCAAAATTTTGTTTCCTGAGACCAACAAGAGGTTTGTGTTCTGTGACTATTGTAAAAGGGCTGTTACTCAAGTAATGACTAAAATACCTGAATGACCAAATTATTGCCCATAATTCTTTGTCATATGTAGACCATTTTCATTCTGTAGCAGATAGTACATGCATGCTTTTGAGTTTGAAATAAAACAGCACCAATTGCGATATTAAATGCATCTGTACTCAATGTGAATGGCTGGTCAAAGTTTGGACCTAGGTGTTGGGCAATCTCTTACTCGCTGACTATGAGCTGGGTCAAGGACCAGCCCCTCCTTTGAGACAATGTTTGCCATGTACTTTACCAACAATTTGCAAAACATTAAACTTGAGACCAGCCTCTCTGAACCTGGTTAAACTGTCTGTGAGGTTATTTATATGATCATTGAAGTCTTTCCCCATACAAATTATGTCATCAAGATAAATGACACACTTTGTCCAACACAGCCCTCTAAGGACAAGTTCCATAAGCCTTTGAAACATGGGTGGACTATTCTTAAGACCCATGGACATAACCCATAGATTAATTAATATAGGCCATCACCAGTGGTAAAGGCAGTTTTCTGTCTATCATTTGGGTCTAACTCTACCTGTCAGTAACCAGAGGACATGTCCATGGTAGAAAAATACTGAGACCCTGATGAAGTATCAAGATTATTATCCACCCGTGGTATTGGTTACTGAGTTTAATTTACAGTAATAAACACGGAGTCTACAATTATTCTCTTTTTTCTTTACCATGACTACCTGACTCAACCATGGGCTATCACTATCTTGCATCACATCTTGTGCTTTGAGTTTTTCTACCTGATGGTGAATTTCTGCCTTGAGAGCAGGGGAGGTCCTGTATGCTTGCTGAGAAATTGGAGTGTCATCTTTGGTCCTGATTTTGTGGGTGACCATGCTTGACCTACCATAGATGGGTGTGCTGACTGAAAACATCAGAGAAGAAAGTTAGCAGATCTTTACGACTCTGTTTTTGTACCTCGGACAGTTCAGTATTAGAGAGATCTGGCAGTACAGGCGAAATAGGCTTTGGCATTGAGCTGGACACACAAGCATCCTGAATGTTAACATTAGGATGCTTGTGTATTATACAGAGGATTTCATATCCTTCTCTGTTTCTCTTCAACTTGCACTCCCTATACAACAAAATGGAAGAATTAATCCTCTTCAACAAGACTAACAAAGACTTTTCAAACTCATCTTGGGGGCAATAAAAGGAATCCGCTTCTATGTCAATCAGCTCTGGTGCAACAATATCACGCTGCTGTTCATGCCCTTCCTATCTAGAATAATTTTGCATCATGTGCAAACTGTTTTATTGTCCTAGAGTTTTCTACTTTTATTTTGGTCAGCTTTTACAAGCGTGTGTGTGTGAGTGACTCACTTAAAGAGTTCATGGACCAGATAATAAAAGTAGAAAGAGAGAATCCAGACTTGCTACTCATTATTCTTGGGGAATTTTCACAGTGCAAACCTAACAAAGGAAATGCCCAGGGGAGTTGCCGCTGAGTGAGGAGGATGTAGACGTGTTTTGCAGTAGCTCCGCAGAATAGTAACTATTTATTTATCTTATTTGCACTATTTTACAATGTCATCTTAGTACCGATATATTGCAGCTGTTCACATTTCTGAAATTCTTTGCCACTCAAGGATAATATATGATGAGGGGTCGAGGAAAATCCGATGTTTCTAAAGCAGGCCGCAGTAAGCCTTGGCTTTCTCCCGGGCCTGAATCCCCTAAACAGCTAACGCTAGATGCTAGTGAGAGTCTGTTGTCGAGTATGAAGCAGATGGTGGACCAACTACGCTCGGACATTTTCAGCAAATTTGATTCAATCATCTCGGAGGTTGTTAAAAGAGAGATAACAGCAGCTCTAGAACCATTTGACAGCAGATTAGGTTCACATGGCGCTACTATTGCCGACCTTGAACGTGCAGCTAACGATCATGATAGCAAGTTATCCGATATTCAAGTGAAGGTTAGTACACTTTCAGCCCAGGTGGATTCTCTTTCCAAGAAATGTGAGGACTTAGAAGGACGTTCCAGATTGAATAATATATACGCCTGGTGGGCTTGCCTGAGGGCTCGGAGGGCTTTCGCCCTACTGAGTTTGCGGCACAGCTCGTACAAGACCTGCTTAAACTTGATGAGAAACCCCTACTGGACCAGGCCCATCATACTCTACGTTCTAAGCCCAAGGATGGTGAGCTTCCTTGTCCTCTTGTTATTCGAGTTAACTTATTTCAAGTTCGGAACCAAATTCTTCGCAGAGCCGGAGAAGCTTCGCCTCTTTTCTATATGGGTAAGAAGATTTCTATCTTCCCGGACTTTACCCCAACCGTGGCTAAAAAACGAGCCGCCTTTGCTAAAGTGAAGAAGGAACTTCATTCTTGCCCAAACATTAAATTTGGACTCTTTTATCCTGCTAAATTACGTATCACTCTTCCCAACGGACAAACTTATAGGTTCGAAGACCTGGCATCGGCCATGGACTTTGTTGAGAAGAATGCAAAAAGAGTGGTCACTCCGGACTCTGTTTAGCAGAGACCCTACCTGGTTAACTAGTAATTGTTGTTAACTATATAGACCATATTTCATATACACCGCTGGGGTGTTGATATGTCCAGGGAAGTTTCCTGTGCTCACCGGGGCCATAGGAATTTATACTTTATGGTCAAATGTTTACATTTACTTTAGTTACTAAAATTGTTTTACCTCGAGTGCCTTTTGTGTATATATGTATGTGTATACATATGTATGATATAGTTAATTATGTTGTGCTGTTAGTTCAGGCATCTTGTTTTTAATACTGCATACCAAGGACATATACATGTACCTTTGTTGTTTGCCTGTGTATATTAGGTCCGGATATGTGTATACTTAGTATTGTACACATGGCCCAGCCTAGCCTCGCAGCATTGCCGAATGGAGGAGACATTAAATTTATCAGTTTTAATTGTAAGGGGCTTAATAATCCTATTAAACGTAGTAAGGTGTTGCATTATCTTCAGCATCTGGATTCCCACATAATCTTTTTACAAGAAACTCACCTTAAACCCTCAGACCATTTAAAGTTAAAGAAGGGATGGGTGGGTCAAATTTATCACTCCTCATTTCAGAGTAAATCAAGAGGTGTAGCTATTCTGTTGCATAAATCTGTTTCTTTTATACACTCAGATGTAATTGCTGACTCTAATGGTAGATTTGTTATGGTCACTGGCCAAATTTATAACATTCACGTGGCTCTAGTTTACGCCCCCAACTTTGATGATGATGCTTTCTTTAAATGTCTTTTCTCGACGTTGCCCGATATTTCGTCGCATTATTTAATATTGGGTGGAGGTTTTAATTGCTGGCTTAATCCTCAGTTGGATAGATCCTCCGCTACGGCATCTGTGCCTTCTAGGTCTGCCAAGGTGATCCGGTCTTTCATGACGGAGTTTGCTGTTTCTGACGTCTGGCGCTTTTTTAATCCGTACAGAAGGGAATATTCATTTTTTTCGCACGTTCACCATACCTTCTCCCGTATCGATTTCTTTTTGGTTGATAATAGATTACTTCCTTCTGTTTCTGCATGTAAATACAATGCCATTGTCATATCTGACCATGCTTCGATTTCAATGAATATTTTCTTTAAGAACTTCACTTGCACTCGTGCGCCATGGCGTCTAAATACTCGTCTACTTCTGAATGAAGACTTTGTTAATTTTGTATCACGGCAAATTGATTTTTTTTTATTAGCCTAAACAAAGCTCCTGATATATCTGCTTCTGTGCTCTGGGAAACTGCCTGGGAAAAGGCATATATTAGGGGGGAGATAATCTCTTATACAGTACATGAAAAAAAGATTAGAAGAGATAAACTGTCTGATTTGACACAACATATAACTCAGCTAGATAGCATATATGCTACTACCCAATCCCCAGATATATACAAGGAGCGTCTCTCTTTACAAGCAGAGTTTGATGTCCTTATGACACATCATACTACTGAACTTCTGCTTCAATCTAAATCAAAATTCTATGAGCATGGGGATAAGGCCAGTAAGTTACTAGCTCATCAGATGCGTCAAACATCCGCATCTCGTCAGATGCTTCAGATCCAAACACCTTTGGGAACAACTATGGAGCTGGCAGAAATTAATAGGGCTTTTAAGGACTTTTATATGTCTCTCTATTCATCTGACCAAGCATCTACTACTTCTTATTTTGATGGTTTCTTTGATAAACTCTGTATTCCCTCTATTGACCAATCTGTGGTAGAGGAATTGGAGAAACCAGTCACTACTGAAGAGCTTAATGCAGCAGTGATGTCCCTACAAAGTGGGAAATGCCCAGGGCCTGATGGTTATCCATGTGAGTTTTATAAAAAATTCTGGCATAAGTTAGCTCCTTTATTATTAGATATGTTCTATGAGTTCTGGGTCCCTTCCACAAACTCTTACTCAAGCTTCCATCTCCCTTCTCTTGAAAAATGGTAAAGATCTTTTAGACTGCTCCTCCTACCGTCCCATAAGTTTGTTGAACGTTGATTTCAAATTGCTTTTCCATCTGGCAATCTGATGGACGAGTCTGGGTATGGAGGTTGCCAGGAGAACGGTACATTTCGGACTGCGTTGTGCCGAGTGTGAAATTTGGTGGAGGAGGAATTATGGTGTGGGGTTGTTTTTCATGAGTTGGGCTTGGCCCCTTAGTTCCAGTGAAAGGAACTTTGAATGCTTCAGGATACCAAAACATTTTGGACAATTCCATGCTCCCAACCTTGTGGGAACAGTTTGGAGCGGGCCCCTTCCTCTTCCAACATGACTGTGCACC
>CM040996.1:8219977-8237747 GCA_022985145.1 Pangasius djambal | reverse complement strand
AGTCTCCTTATCTTCTTTCCTCCTTCCAGATGACACACCCAGCACCTTTCTTCCTGTCACCCTGATCACTTCTGCTGTAGTTTCCCAGTCATCTGGCAGCACTACCTGACCACCCAGAGCCTGCCTCAACTTCTGTCTAAAGTCCTCACAACATTCCTCCTTTTTCAGCTTCCACCACTTGGTTTTCTTCTCTATCTCAGTCTTTGACATCTTCTTCTTACAGACCATCAAAGTAATCCTATACACCACCATCCTATGCTGTCTGGCTACACTCTCTCCCACTACCACTTTACAGTCACTAATCTCGTTCAGATTGCCTCTTCTACATAGGATGTAGTCTACCTGTGTGCTCCTACCTCCCCTCTTGTAAGTCACTCTATGCTCCTCCCTGTTCTAAAAATAAGTGTTAACCACAGCCATGTCCATCCTCTTAGCAAAGTCCACTACCATCTGTCCTTCAAGGTTCCTTTCCTTAACTCCAAAATTGCCCATCACCTCCTCATCACCTGTGTTCCCCTCACCAACATGTCCATCAAAATCTGCTCCTATCACCACTCTCTCACCCGTGTGAATATTCTCTATCACCTCATCTAATTCACTCCAGAATCTCTCTTTCTCCTCTAGCTCACAACCTACCTGTGGGGCATAACCACAAACAACATTCAACATCACCCCTTCAATCTCTAACTTCAGACTCATCACCCTGTCTGACACTCTCTTCACCTCCAGAACATTCCTCCCAAACTCCTCCTTCAAGACCACACCTACCCCATTTCTCTTACTATCCACACCATAATAAAACATCTTGAATCCTGCTCCTATACTACAAGCCTTGCTACCGTTCCACCTGGTCTCCTGTACACACAGTATATCCACCTTCCTTCTCTCCATCATATCAGCCAGCTCTCTACCTTTCCCTGTCATAGTACCAACATTCAGAGTTCCTATTCTCAGTCCTACACTCTTACCTTTCCTCTTCTCTCTCTGTCTACGCACTCTCCTCCCTCCTCTACTTCTTTGACCAACAGTAGCCCAATTTCCACCGGCGCCCTGTAGGTCACCGGCACCGATGGCGGTCGTTGTTAACCCGGGCCTCGACCGATCCACTATGAAATTCAGAGTACTGACGATTCGCATGATTAAATTTGGCAATGTTTTATGCCGAATGCCCTTCCTGACGCAACCCTCTCTATTTATCCGGGCTTGGGCCCGGCACAGAAGTCACTGTATTGTGACCCCCATGGCTAGATTATATTGTGTATTTGTATATTATACAATAAACCCATTCATTACTTTATCTTTCAATACTCAGGAGTTCTTCTCCAAGAAAGTATGGTGTATTAAAGGTGCATGAATTGTATGATTTATATGGTTATTAGAAATTGTTTCCCAGCTAAAGTTTTAGTATGTTAGACTTGTTTGAGAGCAACCATTACATTTACCAGACGCCCTTATCCTGAGCGACTTACAATTATCTAATTTATACACCTGAGCAGTTGAGGACCTTGCTCAAGGGCCCAGCAGTGGCAGCTTGGTCATGGTGGGATTTAAACTCTCAACCTTCCAATCGGAAGTCGAGCGGCTTAACCACTGAGCTACCACTTCCCTTAGCATTAGGTTTACATAGTAAACTGGAGTCAGATAATTAATTAAATGTACTGGAGTCAGATATTAATGTCATGAATATAAAACATGCATTTAACCTTCGGCTGTATCTATTTCTGATTGGATAACTGTGTAAATGAGCAGGTGTACAGGTGTTCCTATTAAAGTCGCCAGTGAGTGTATGTGATCGCTTAAGTGATCATGTGTGGAGAGGGAAATAAGTGGAAAATTACTGCAACAGAGGGCCCAAACTTGACATTGGCATTATCAGCCCCTGGACATCCTCCCTACTCTTGATCATGAAATCACATGCATCCATTTAACTTTGCACACACAGAGTGTTTTTGAGTAGCTTTTTTTTCTTCTTGATTCCTTATGTGTATTCAACTCAGTACTGTTGTAATGAGACAACACCAATTTTTGAGTGTATATTCTGCCCTGAAGGGACATAACTTCAGAGGAGATTGTGTTTTTTTCCTGTCCCCTGTCTGTAGCAATACATTTTTCAATAAAAAAATTCTGCCTGAGTACAGACTGATCATTTGCACACCGCTTAGCCTTTGGCAAATTTTTATTTTTTATTTTTTTGATTTTGTGATTTTGTTTTCATGCATAAATATTTTAATAAAAGATCATCTGTGTTCCTTGGCAGTATGGGAAGAATAGTGATCTCATCTTTGAAAAAATAAGAGAAGATGAATATTCTATTTCCTTTTATTCCGAACTGCCAGAGGAGATTTGCCAAGTACTAAACTCTTTTCATGACTATGACTATGACATGTAGAGCCTGTGACAGGGTATATGTCTTGCTTGTCACTTTTCCTATTCTTGTCTTGCCCAGGAATTGAGGAATCAGATTAATTGGATTAAAGTATAATCCTCTAATTCTTTGATTTTTGATCAATTTTGATAATTCTTGTTTTTGTTAAAGTCTGCACTATCAGACACCTCAGACACCATCAGAGTGCATAGAGCATAGAAGCACACCACTGATAGAAGAACCATTGAACAAATTTGTTCTACTAACTCCTGATGCAACTGGACAATGAATATGATTAGTTCCCAATGGGTACAATGATAAAACCCGCTTGCACAGGGATCAGTCTTCATATTTCTATGTAACATGAGCAGGTGCCCTAGGGGTCAGTTTTGTATGACTCCCATAGCTTGAATTGCTCTCCTCTTTTGCTGCAGGCTTTGTTTCATTAAGGGCTGGTAGGAAATGTGCCACTGTGTTGGTTCTAAAAAGCATTCAGTCTCTCTATTAATTCATATTTACAGATTTGCTGTCATAAAATCCAGATCGACTGGTTTTGCCTGCTTGTTGCCCGGATGTACAAGCAGGCAAAAGCAGTCAAACACAAAACCCCTTTCCCCACACCTCACATACTGTACACTGCAGAATTTTGAAAGCAGTAATCACAGCAGAAACATTTACCAGTTTTTTGTCAAAGTTTTTGTCGAAGCACCATATGACCACTTCCAGCATTCATGGGCTACACTACCATCCCTTATCAGTTGATCTAGCCATGGGAAGAGCTTTTGTTTTCTTCTCATCACAATTGCAGGCACCGAATTTCATTAATATGCTAGAATATTCACCATACAGGAATTTCTTCAACTATCAGTTAAGGAAACATTACTCCCAACTTAAGTTGACATTTATGATAGCTAGCTTTAGTTAGGTGATGTTCATGTATATTTCCTACTTTTGCTTTTTTAAATCCAATCACATTACAGAATGATAAAATGGTGAACAGATGAAGCAGCTACTAAATTTTTTATGATGCATATTAAGGATTATTTTGCTAATGTTTGTTGTCTGTTTTCCTAGGTTATTTTGTGTGTTGGTTCATTTAGTCTTACAGATTATTTTAGTTCTATTTAGATCCATTTCTACTGAGTGTTTTAGCACTATTTCTTTGAATCCACTGCATTTTGCAGCCCAGTGATGTTGCAGACTTTGTTTCACTGCATTGGAAGTGTTTTTCATCACATACTACAAATGAAACTTTCCTGTTTACAGTTTATTTAATTTTCATTTACATGGCTTTGAAAATACAAGACACTCTGCTTATGCCTGCAGCTGTGCAGATAGTAAACCATGTGTTTGCCCTGCTCTACAAAAGAGCCCATTACATGCAGCTTCATGGTTTACACCATGGGCATAGTTATCTCTCATTCTCATCATCTAATAATAATATTCTAATAATACTATTCATCTAATAATACTAATAATTCTTTAATTAAAGACAAATGTCAAATGAAACTTGACATAATTGGTTTGTTTTGTTTCTTATGGAGTCAGAGCAGAGGCAGAGTCAGCTTTTAGTAGTGAAGTCTGAACAGTGATCGGGACTGAAGTCTACTCTTACACATTCTTACACATTCACCTGGGTGACATACTGACACACTGCTTTGTGCTAAAATTTAAAGGTGACATTTGAGTATAAAATGTTTTTTACCTTTACACTTATATAGTTTTACTCTATTCACTATGGCTACTTCAAACACACTTGTGATTTTGAAGACAGATTGAAGCACATGGCATACAGTCAGGTCGATAAGTATTTGGACAGTGACACAATTTTCATAATTTTCATAATTTTGCCTCTGTGTACAGGCCACACCTGGCCATGAAACTGCTTATCAGTCAATTATCCAATTACTTTTGAGCCTGTGAAAATGGAGGGACTATGTAAAAAATGTCTGTAATTCCTAAATGGTTAATGCAATATTTTTGTTAAACC
Organism: Pangasius djambal; assembly: GCA_022985145.1. Taxonomy (NCBI): domain Eukaryota; kingdom Metazoa; phylum Chordata; class Actinopteri; order Siluriformes; family Pangasiidae; genus Pangasius; species Pangasius djambal. Next base: position 8,233,392 of record CM040996.1, on the reverse strand, counting down.
CCTGAATTAAAGCTGAAAGTCTACACTTCAGTCACATCTTGATTGCTTCATTTCAAATCCATTGTGTTGGTGTACAGAGGCAAAATTACGAAAATCGTGTCACCGTCCAAATACTTATCGACCTGACTGTATATACACAGATAACCATAACATTAAAAACACCTGCCTAATATTGTGTAGGTCCCCCTTGTGCAGCCAAAACAGCCCTGACCCATTGAGGCATGGACTCCATCTGAGACCTCTGAGGGTGTACTGTGGTATCTTGCACCAAGACATTAGCGGCAAATCCTTTAAGTCCTGTTGCAAGGTGGTGCCTTCATGGATCAGACTTTTTTGTTCAACACATCCCACAGATGCTCAATCGATTCTCTTTGTCATGTTCCTCAAACCATTCCTGAACAATTTTTGCACTGTGGCAGGGCACATTATCCTGCTGAAAGAGGCCACTGCCATTAGGGAATACCGTTGCCATGAAGGGGTGTACTTTGTCTGCATCAATGTTTAGGTAGGTGGTACCACCCACATGAATGCCAGGACCCAAGATTTACCAGCAGAACATGCCCAGAGCATCACATTGCCTCCGTTGGCTTGCGTTCTTACTATAGTGCATCCTTTGATGATCTGCGTGCGATGAAGGCAGAGGGTCGTAAAATGGAGCGTAGATGGCGTATGTCAGGTTTAACTGTTCATCACCAGGCCTGGAAAGACAGCTTACTTGAATATAAGGCTGAAATTGTGTCAGCTAGGTCTGTCTATTTTTCACAGATAATTGTCAGCAATCAGAGAAACCCTAAACAACTGTTTAACTCAATTAACAAACTGTTTAAAAGTCACAGCCCCTCTAATGTTCCTGCTTCAACTAACCTTTGTAATAGGTTTCTTGAGTTTTTCAGCACCAAGATTGATAATATACGTAAACACATTATCACTACTCATACTTCGTCTGCTTCTCCTTTAAACCATTCTGAATTTTCTGGTACCACTCTCTCAAATTTCTCAACTCTGGACTCCCAGTCTCTCTGTAATGTGGTTTCAAAAATGAAGGCTACCACTTCCATTGTTGATCCTCTACCAGCTTGTCTTTTCCAATCATGTTTTGATTCCTTATGTTCTGTTGTTTTGAGTATCATAAATGACTCCCTGTGCACTGGTGTTGTGCCAGCAGCACTTAAAATTGCTGCTGTCACCCCCATACCAAAAACAAACAACGCAGACTTTGATAATCTAAATAATTTCCGTCCTATCTCCAATCTTTCTTGCCAAAATTTTAGAACAAATTGTTGCTTCACAACTGCTGTCACATCTTACTGATAATGATCTTTTTGAGCCTCTCCAATCTGGTTTCCGTAAACTCCACAGCACTGAAACTGCTTTAGTTAAGGTCACTAATGACTTGTTAATTGCCTCTGACTCTGGCTGTCAATACTAATTCTTCTTGATCTCAGTGCCACTTTTGACACTATAGATCACTATTTTAATCAATCGCTTAGTGACTGTCTTTGGTGTCTCTGATTATGCATTAAACTGGTTTAAGTCCTATCTTTTAAATCGCAAGCAGTTTGTTTTTATGGGTGGTTGCAGGCCTGAGGTTGGTGTGGTGCAGTCTGGTGTTCCCCAGGGATCAGTTTTGGGCCCTTTACTTTTTAGCATATACATTTTTCCACTTGGTCAACGTCTAAGAACACTTGGTCTTAACTTTCACTTTTATGCAGACGACACAGATTTATATACATTCAAAACCTGATGTTAATGCAGCTGTGCCTTTTCTCTCTCAATGTGTCTCTGAGATTAAAAAATGGCTGTCTGAAAATTTCCTTCGTCTAAACAGTGACAAGACTGAAGTGATGCTTATTGGTTCACCTCACCAGTTACGCAAAGCTGAGCCTTTAACCTTAAGTGTGGATGGCTCTGTTTTACAATTTCAAGCTAAATTAAAAAATTTGGGGGTGATATTTGATCCTAATTTAACATTTGATCCTCATGTTCATAACACTGTCAAAACATCTTTTTTCCATCTCAGAAACATTGCCAGATTACACACTATGCTGACATTCTCGGTGGCTGAAAAGTTAATCAATACTAGTAGTAGTACTACAACACTAGTTACAGTTGGTACAAAACTCTGCTGCTAGAATCCTGACTAGGACCAGCGCAAGGGATCACATCACACCTATTCTGGAAGCTTTGCACTGGCTTCCTGTTGGGTTTCGTATTGATTTTCGAATTCTGATGCTGACTTATAAGGCCTTGAATGGTTTGGCGCCTCAATATTTGTCTGAGCTCTTAACCCCCTACACACCAGCACGTGATCTCTGCTCTTCCGAAGCTGGTCTTTTAACTGTTCCATCCACTTGTCTAAGAACAATGGGTGATAGGGCTTTCTCTCATTGGCTCCAAAACTATGGAATTCCCTGCCCTCTGAGATGAGAAAACTGCAGAATCTCTTAGTGTTTTAAAATCTTCTCTTAAAACATACATTTTTAGGGTAGCTTTTATGGGATCCTTGTGATTAATTTGCTTTTATTTATATTTGATCTGTTAAGAATGGTTCTTATTTCTATTTTTGTATTTTATCCCTGCTTGTATTTTATTTTCATTGTATCATTTTAATTTGTATTTCACTGTATCTTAATTTATGTAAAGTGCTTTGAGATGCTACTTTAAAGGCACTATATAAAATAAAGTTTATTATTATTATTATTATTATTATTATTATTATTATTATTATTTTGACATCTTGTTCCCAGGCAAGCAACGCACATGCAGCCGGCCATGCAAAAGATGTAAAAGAAAATGTGATTCATCAAACCAGGCCAACTTCTTCCTTTGCTCCATAGCCCACTTCTGATGCTCTAGTGCCCATTTAGGCACTTTCAGTGGCGGATAGGGGTCAGCATAGGCACTCTGACTGGTCTGCAGCTACAAAGCCCCATATGCAGCAAGCTGTGATGCACTGTGTGTTCTAAGACCTTTCTGTCATAGCCAACATTCAATTTTTCAGCAATTTGTGTGGCTCTTATGTGGAATCGGACCAGATGGACTAGCCTTCGCTCCCATAAGCCTTGGGCGACCATGACCCTGTCGCTGGTTCACCGATTGCCCTTCCTTGGACTACTTTTGGTTGGTACTAACAACTGCGTACCAGGACCACCCTACAAGAGCTGCCATTTTGGAGATGCTCTGACCCAGTCATTTAGACATCAAAATTTCGCTCAGATCCTTATGCCTGCCCATTTTTCCTGCTTCCAACACATCAACTTTCAGAACTGACTGTTCACTTGCTGCCTAATATATCCCACCCCTTGACAGGTGCCGCTGTGATGAGATAATCAATATTATTCACTTCACATCTCAGTGGTTTTAATGTTATGGCTGATCAATGTATTACGTATATAATAAACATATTTGTTTAGTGTTAATTTTTACAGATCTGTACAATTCTTGTAATTGTACTTGTTAATTTTCACATTCATTTTGGTTTCTGATTTGTGTTCATGTTTATTCAAAGCTACAAATATCAAACATGTTTATTCATTTTTTTAAAAACTGCACAAATTCTACAAGAAATGACCCTTGGTGTATAAAATGACGAAGAGCAACTGTGGCTTTTCCACATTTATTGTACAAAAGCTTTTAATCAAAAAAAAGCTCAAGCATTTAATTATTAGAGTGACTGCTGTGAGCAACCTGTATATTAGACTAATATGGCCAAAAGTTTGTGGACAAACTGTTGCCACAAAGTTGGAAGTACACAGTTGGATGTCTTTGTACAGGATGTCTTTGTATGCTGTAGCATTAAAATTTTTCTTCACTGGAACTAAGAGGCCTAGCTCAGACATGCCCCTGTGCACAAAGTGGTCTATAAAGACATGGTCTGCCAAGGTTGGTGTGGAAGAAATGGAGAAGCCCTGACTTCGACCCCACTGAACACCTTTGCAATGAATTGGAATGCTGCGCACAAGGCTTTCTCACCGGACATCAGTGGATCCAAAACATCCAGGACATCCAAAATCTAGAGGACAGACTTCCCAGAAGAGTGCAGGCTAAATCTTAAATGAAATGTTTAAAAAGTACATATGGGAGTGATGGTTAGGTGGCTACAAACTTGGCCATATAGCATATGTCAGATTTGATTTTAGGATAAAAAAAATTGCCATGCAGTGACTGGTCATTTAATTAGGCACATTTTGTATGTGTGGAATTACTGACTGTAGCCCACGTGTTGCTCTATTTAGTGTGTCACAGGGACCACCACAGGACAACTGCTGAGTAGAAGATATTTGGGTGGTGGTTTATTCTCAAAACAGCAGTGACACTTTCATAGCCTCAGTGTGTGATTTTACTCTACCCATTGTCTCATGGAAAAGCCTTGAAGTCTGAAGTATTGGGGAGTTTAATTAAGAAATCTAACATACCGGTAAACTCATAAATTCTTATTCTTAGGCTCAGCCATTGTTTTCTTTTTAGTATAAAAAAGTTACACTGCAACAACTATTTCTGGCAGAAAAATAACATAAGTGTGAAAACAGTCTAACACCACTAAATGTGAGTGAGACTATGATTGCTGGATTTTCCCAGCTAAGAATTAAGTTATGAAATAGGATTCTGCCACCTCTTTTAATATAGTAGATAAAGTAATGGCTTCCCAGAACAGCTCTTTGGAGACAGCTGAAAGTATTTTTCCATGGCTTATCCAAACTTATCCCATGCCTAGGTTTTTGCAAAATGTTTACTGAATCTTCTGCCAGACACTCTTATGCAACTTAGAAGGCTCTCCTGGGTTTACAACATCATTCTGGCTGGCACCCTGTGCAACAGATCCAGTTTACTACCAAGTGGTGATCAGTTGACAGCTCTGAACCTCCCTTTACCCAAGTGTTCAAAAAATATGGTCCTTAAGTCTGATAATATGGTAGCAAGTACATTTATGAGTCACCTTGTCCTTGATTTGCACAGAAGTCTAATAACATTTTACTGCTCATGTTCATATCCGACAGGCTGTTTCTCCCAATCGTGTCCCTCCAAGTATCTCCATCATTTCCAACATGTATATTAAAGTCCCTCAGTAGCACTACTTGGCCCTCTCAACAATCGGCTCTACCTTCTCCAAAAAGGCTCAAAGTCTCACAACAGGTGTATGATAATTACATTTGAACATGAGCTTGAATGTGTTAATTCTGAGCAGTCATGCCCCATTATAAAAGGGTTACTGTGAGTGTTTCTTTTTCTTTTTTTCCCTAAAACATTTTTCCCTTGAATATTGTTGGTTGCTATATCACATTAAGGTGGAAAAAGGTCTGACATTATTTTACATCACAAAAACCTGCATTTTTACAGGGGTGTGTAGGCTTTTTTATATCCACTCTAAATATAATATAATTTTTCAGTGTTTAGTGTGCAGTCTGAGATGATCAGCAATCTGAGATGATCACCCAGGTTTGTTGACAGTGGAGTGGTGGGCCACTTTATCTCAGGTTGCCTTTATGTCTATGTTACCTTCTAGGTCTTTTCTATTCAATTCAATTCAATTCAGTTTATTTGTATAGCGCTTTTTACAATGTCATTGTCTCAAAGCAGCTTTACACAAACAAAAAAGTAAGATGAAGTGTGAGAGTGTGTCTGATGAGCAAGCCGAGGCGACGGTGGCAAGGAAAAACTCCCTGAGATGGAGATAGGAAGAAACCTTCTTTCTAGCTGTCATATTCTTGCTGTCTGTCAAGCTGTGTGTGCACACCTGCTGCCCAATACAATCCCAAATTTGGACACTTCTCTTGAATAATATCACCTGAATACCATAATAACTCACACATGATTTATATGTTAATGAAGCATGCAGACAAGCACTAACTGGCACTGGAATATTAATAGCGTTTATTAAATAAGCAGACCAGTCCTCCTTTCTGGTGCCAAGCTGTGAAGTGTGCCGGTTGGTGGTTTAAAAGAATGATACTACATATACCCTGTCTCTATAGTTCAATATGTAATGCACATTGTCTTGCACAGATATATGGTAGAATTTCTACGTATTCTGAGGAGATCAACCTAAATTTCAAACTTTAGCTGCTATCTTCAACTACATAGAAGGGATGGAATTAGACTGTGAATGTCTGTTAAAATAAAAAAAAAAACAGAGAGCAGTTTAATGGCTTTACCCAGCAGATCTCTTTAATAGTGAAATTCTTCTGGAGATGTACTCAATATTTTTCCCAAACACCAATAAACAACTCAGTGGTCATCTTCTATGATATGTGCATACACCAATAAACAAAAACCTTTATAAAATACAACCTTCCAATACAGGAAACAATACACACAGTTTAAAAACTACTGACATCAGTGAATGTGGAATGTCTATTCTGCCTTGAAGAAGAATAGATATGATTGTTTTTAATAGCTGCTATTAGACAATTTAATTTAATCGTGGACCTGGGAACCTGTGATGGGACCTTGAGACAGATCCATTGTCTGGAACCAATCACTACAACCCATGTTCTCACTCCCGAGAAGATAATGTGAATTGCATTCATTCCTTCTGAGCGAAGTGAAGTCAGACTTAAAGAATTCTGGGCTTGATCATCTCACTGTTTACAGGGGAAACATCTGCTTCTGCTTCCTTTCCTAAGGCAGTCATGTTCCAATACTAAAACCACTGCTGATGATAGAAAGAGTGATCAGCAAGGTCCATTTACAATATAATGAGAATTTTCCATGGGGACATGAGAATCCTGTATACCTTGTTACTGTCAAAAGTGCTTTAACCACTCCAGTGAGATTTTTAATAATTTGGGTAGGTTTAGAAATGGCATAATTCTTATAGCTGCTTAATTCTTATATTTACTACCTTTATAATCAAATCACTTTATTATATTTGTTATATTCATATATTTAGGAATGATATTGAACTACCATGCTGATAATTTTCACTGGATTATTCACCAAGGGCAATATTCAGAGTTATGTGTGTAGGGAGGATTTAATACAGAACATTTTGCATATCACTATTCAGACAGTGTGGTATTTGCGTCTGTAGGGTGAAGTTTGCCGAAAACAGAGATGTGTCTCAGTTATGTGTGATTCTGTCATTTGAGTTAAGCCCAGTTTTATTGTGTGATATCACCTTGATTGAGGAGCAATATTAAATCCAGCGCCACTGTCTGACAGTTTGATGTAACCACATTGAAATTTATGTTTTTACGGATAAAATTAAGAAAACTTACGTAAAGTGAGCTGTAAACATAGCAGATGGCTGCATGATCAGCTTATCCTTAACTGTGGGCATGTTTTCTTTACAGGAGAGTGCATTAAATGAAAATATTGGCATTATTTTATTAATCTGAAAAATCAAAATAGTGAACTAAATGCATACTAAAATTGCCTATATCCCACACACACATCATGATGTCATGTCCTTGATTTAGTATGGCTTCATTAAGTTTACAAGTAAACAACTACAGAACTATTCATGCAGCAGGATTTATTTCAATGCTCACAATCTTCTCATTTACATATTGTATTAGTCTTTTTTTTTTCGTTTTTAAAATGTCTCTTGCATTTATGTTACATCATATTACATTTGACAACATAGGGGAAAAAATGCTATTTCCTTCTTCGGTTCACATTTTCTATCCCTGATTATTTTTGGGCTTAAAGGGGAGTGCTTGCGGTTAATGGTGGTGGTCAGGACTCTACTGAAAACCCTGTCTTGTCTCAGACACCGCTACTCAAGAAATATTTGGCTCAGAGGTGTGAACTACATGCAGATGATTTTAATAATCTGAAAGGGGAGCCCAGAAAATCGATTTAAAACAGCTCCATAACTTGTCTCTGAACGTGAGTAACCACATACTCTGAATATGGCCCTAAGATATGACCTCAAAATATTGTAGCTCAGAATATTAGCAACATCAGACTTACATCTACTGCTGTCACTGTGCTTAACAATATCACACATCACACATATTTCACTCAAGGGCTTTAAATAAACACTGAACACTGATATTTTTAGAAACCATTAATGTAAATCTGCTAAGAACAAGACATAAAATACCCAACACAATGGTTTTCTAGTGGCCATTTGGAAAGTCAAAGATTACAACTTACACACAATTCACAAGAAAAGCTCTCCTGATATAGGAATATCAGGACCAGATCCATGCAAAAAAGAATGCTATGATGGCTTGCAGTCTGTTGGGAGTGTGAACATTGATTTTAATCATCGAAGCGGCCCTCCAGGATGCTGTCAAATGAGAAGGGCACAAACTTGAAGCCCTGGCCCGTGTAGAACTTGTTCTGGAATTCCACCCTGAATGAGGACAATCAGAGGTTACAAAACACCAATGATTCAAAATCCCTTAGTTTTCCTGACAAATGTATTCTGGAAAAAAAAACAATTCTACATTATGCCCAATAATATAAGTAATCTAAACTTTTTATGAACACAGTAACTAGGAATATTTGCTTAATTCTGGCTCCATATGTGTGTATTTTGAGTTGAAAGGTGCTTCCAAAGCCATTTTAAAAAGGTGCAGGTAGTGCTCTGTGTGGTCTCAGTATGCTCTACTTATAAAGAAAACCTTTATTTATGAATTTCCACATTAAGTGTAACAAAGTTAATACCCACTCCTCTATTTTTTCCCCACAGGCTTTCCTTTATTAAAGGTATATTCTTCATGATTGTCCTCTTCTCATCTGATTTTGTGGGTGGTTCTGTTCATGGCTAGTTGATAATCTATGTTCTAGAGAGGAAAGTTAGTAATACTTTACAGGAATCCTCCTAATAGTTACTATAATGGTGCTGACTACTTAATAAGCCTAAACTGTTACACCTGTACAGGATGTCCACGTTCCACCACTCAGCAATAACTGTGACATCTATTGAGCTATGTACGCAGCTCAGCATAGTCAAAACACTGCATGTTTTAGTTAAATATATTTGATATTACATGTAGTCATACTACATTTTTAATGTTAATGGACATTTATTTGTATATTGTGACCTTTTGCTTAAGGAGAAAAGATGATGGTAAACAGGTCTGCTCAGGTTTACACAAACACTGAGGGTGAGAACATTATGAGCTTATCCTACATTGGAGCCTTACATATCTAACCCACCAACTTTAACTAACTAAAGATTCTGTGCAGTATCTTAGTGTTAATTCTGCTTTTAGAGTGCAAAATAATAACTATACCAGTTTTGCTAGTTTTTAGCCCTAACCCTACACCCTAATGTGCAGTATGTATTCATGGTTATGTGCTTATGTCATGGAATGTGTGACATACCAGTGCAGTCTCAAAGCATGTAGGAAGGCAGACAGACCCTCCATAACAAGCAGAATACACACTGTAAGTGTGGCAAAGGCTGGGAAAATAATAGACAAGCCGAAGAATCCACCACCACTCTTGGAGGCCAGGCCCATGTGCATCACCATTCCCCATAGCACCTCTGAAAGTTCTGTGTGTGTGTGTGTGAGAGAGAGAGAGAGAGAGAGAGAGCTGAAATGCCTGTACATATGCATTTATGAGGTGAGTGTGCACATTTGTGAGAGTACTCACGTGCATGGGCCAGGCTAAGAGCCCAGAGACGCAAGTAGGAAGCAGTGTTGGAAATGCAACCAAGACAGTATTCAATGGTGTGGATGGCCTGGTGGACTGCTACATCCCCAAAGTTAAACTGCAGAGAGAAAGAGAAGGACACATTATTGGGAATTACAGGTACTATACAGATTCACCAATACCAGAATCCTTGCTCTTTTTATACACAGTAAAATAAGAAAAAGTATTAACCCTCTATGGTTTAAGGTTGGATAAAAATAATATTACATAATAGATTTTTAAAAATGTTCTCCCCACCCTCTCAAAGTTATCTTCAGAATATTCTGAAAGATCTGAAAGAATATTCTGCTCTGAGCATGCTAGACCTGGCCATAATTTTCCATCATCATATCCTCTCATTGAGTAAGCTACAATGAGTCATTTCTTCTGAAAACAATAGAGTTGTCGTTGATGATAAGCTAATGCTCTCCTTCCTGAACTCACCCCCACAGCAACCAGTTATACAAAGCAGTACTCTCTTAGCAGTGAATAAAGTGAATGCACTTTTTATTATCCAATGCACCATGTATTATATGACTTCTGTAAGGAAGTATCTTAGAATGAAGACAGCTAGACTATAGCATATAACCTCTGCTCTGATTAACCAAGACAAATTTGTTAAATTAGGTATCGTATGCACATCCCTTATCAGTTATGCAAAATTTCCAGCCAAGTAATTATACACATGCAGGCATGCAAATGCGCGCACACACACACACACACACACACACACACTCTTACCGGTTCTTCCTCTGAATGCTTGAACAGAAGCAGAAATGGAAGTGATTCAGGTGGTTAAGAAAGCCAAATTTCAATCTTAATAAAACCACTATGAGTGGGGTTTGTCAAATCTGTGACCAAATTTTTTTTTTTACCTGTGCTTTTTTCCCCACACTGTTTGTGGATAGTTCATTATGCATATATTAGATTATTTATATAAAATCAAAATACACTCCTTTAACACCTGTACACTTGCTCTTTTATTCAGCAGCACAGTGCATAAAATCATGCAGATACAGGCCAAGAACTTCAGTTAATTTTCACATCAAACATCAGAATAGGGAAAGAAGAGGAACCTGAGGCTATCATGGAAAAAAGACTAGGTGATCATTTTTATCTTTACCTGTTTGGTGGGACTGTGCCCACCTCAGATTCCTATTCTTAGCTGATAGGAGAGGAACCTGATGTGGTCTTATGCTGTTGTATCTCATCCTCCTCAAGTTTCAATGCATTCTGAGATGCTACCGTTGTGTTGTGCATTCTGTGCATGCTACCATAGCCTTCCTGTCACTCTGGCCGGTATGCCTCTCACTGGATGTTTTTTGTTTTTCACATCAATCTAAAAGATTGCTGTGTATGAAAGCCTCAGAAGATCATTAGTTTCTCAAATACTCAAACCAGCCCATCTGGCACAAACAACCATAGTCAGAGTCACTGAGATCATATTTTCCCAATTCTGATGTTTGATGTGAATATCAACTAAAGCTCTTGACCTGTATCTGCAGAATGTTATGCATTGTCCTGCTGCCACATGATTGGCTGAGTGAAAGGTTAGAATATCAATTGGAAGAGTTTGCAATAGACGGTTATTATTAATGAAGAAAACTGGTGCTACAGTGGGACAAACAGGACTACTGTCTACCGCACTATATTGGAGTTGAAATTCTACAATGGGGTTCATTTCAAAATTCATCCAAATTGAGTGAATGGTGTAGGAGATACAGCAATTTTATTTTTGGTCCCCACCCTTTTTGAAGGGACCAAAGGTAATTGGACAATTGGCTGCTCAGCTGTCCCATGGCCAAATGTGTGGTATTCCCTTATTATTTTACTTACAAGTAAGCAGATAAAAGATCTAGAGTTGATTTCATGTCATTTGCATTTAGAATCTGTTGCTATTAACTCTCCATATGAAGTCCAAAGCACTGTCAATGCCAGTAAAGTAAGCCATCTTCCTTCGCCTGAAAGATCAAAACTAACCCATCCGAGACATAGCAAAAAACATTAGGTGTGGCCAAATCACCTATTTGGCACATTCTTAAAAAGAAAGAATGCACTGGTGAGCTCAGGAACCCCAAAAGGCCCGAAATACCACAGAACTGGTGGTTGACAGAAGAATTATTTCCCTGGTGAAGAAAAACCCCTTCCACACAGAAATTCCTTTAAGTAGGGCCCATGATGTCGCCATATCCCTTGTGGAGTGGGCTCTCAAGCCAGTTTGAGAACCCCTGCATTTGTATGCTAGTATGAGGAGACATTGGTTTCCTTTTGTGAGGACTGGCCCAAAACATAAACAGCTGTCCTCTCCACATACATATTAAGAGCCCATTCCAGACATACGAAATTCAATCTCTGATCATCTGCAGAAGAGAACGGAGGGGGTTGGAAAGCTACTATTTCTGTAATCGAGCACCTATAAGCCGAGTCAACCACTTTAGGTACAAAAGCCAGGTTAGGGCGAAAAGAAACTTTAGTGAGCCCTGGAGCAACCCTATCCCTTTTAAAGACTCTAAGGGGAGGTGAGAAAGGAACTCTAAAACCACAGACAAATCCCACAAAGGAACCAACTGCCTGGACACCAGCAGCTTGCAGTGTGCCCCTTTCATAAAGCAGCTTATTACAGGGTGTTGGCCTGCAAGTTTTTCACCAAATCCTACATGACAGGCAGAAATAGTGACTAAATATACCTTCATAGTGGAAAAAGCCTTTCCTGTATCTAGCAGAACCTGGAGAAAGGAGAGAATGTCCCTTACCAAGCACTGAAAAGGGACAATATGGCTCAGCCTGCACCATTCTTCAAAGACTCACCATTTATTACTAGAAAGTGAAGAGTGGAAGAGGCTCTGGCATTCTGTATAGTGTCTATGACCAATGAAGGCAGGTCTGCATGCAAATTCCACCTCTCATGGGCCAACCCCAGACAGCTATCCTGTCTGGGTGGGGGATGGTAAATTTTTCTTTCGCCTGGCACAGGAGGTCCCTCCGGGGAGGGAGGGGCCACGGCCGGCCTGACAACAGTTGAACTATCCCCACTACTCAGTGTTTGGATGGCCAACGTGGGGCATCAGAATTAATAAGCCCTGCTCCTTCATTCTGGCTAGAGTGGAGGATATTAAGCTCAGAGGAGGGAATGAGTAAAGAAGGACATTTTCAATTCAATTCAATTCAGTTTATTTGTATAGCGCTTTTTACAATGTCATTGTCTCAAAGCAGCTTTACACAAACAAAAAAGTAAGATGAAGTGTGAGAGTGTGTCTGAAGACCAAGCCGAGGCGACGGTGGCAAGGAAAAACTCCCTGGGATGGAGATAGGAAGAAACCTTGAGAGGAACCAGACTCAACAGAGAACCCATCCTCATATGGGTTAACAGGAGTGTGTGTGTGTGTAAATGTGTATTTGTGTAGTCCATAGAAAACAGCTGAGGCGTCTTCATGGCAGAATGAGGCGGCGCCGGTGGACAGGTCCAGAGTGGTGGTGTTTGGGCGGTGGGCATCTGGAACACCGGCAGCTCAGGGGTGTAACTCGGAGAAAGAGAGGGAGAGCGGTTAGGAACGGTCACACACATAGTGTGGAGATAAACATAAAGTACAGGGGACTCCGGCAGGACTAACTATTACAGCATAATTAAAGGAGAACCAGAGGGAGACAAAGACGTGAGAGATCCCTGGTGTGCAAAGCTCACAGTCACTCTCACCGCCAACAAACCTGAGTGACCAGTGAGAGTGAGGAAGACAGCATCCAAGCACACCAGATCACTATAAGACTCAACATCCCTGAGTCCCCCAGATCTACTCCTTTACCTAAAACGCCTATTCAGTAAACGC
>CM040996.1:8201846-8212500 GCA_022985145.1 Pangasius djambal | reverse complement strand
TCTATGTTATGTTCATGTTTATGTTCATAAACTTTTTATTTAATAAAATATGTTTTCATAGTTTGTGTTGTCCCTTATTATCAATGCAAAATGGTCACTAACTAAAGAGGATTTATGCTGATATTGCCCAAAAACCCTATTTTGTTCAGGCGTTTCCAAACTTTTGGAGGGCAGTGTATATATATATATATATATATATGTATATATATATATAAATATATATATATATATATATATATATATATGTGTGTGTGTGTGTGTGTGTGTGTGTATATATATATATATATATATATATATATATATATATATATATATATATTGCTCAAAAAAATTAAAGGAACATTTTGAAAACACATCAGAGCTCAATGGGGAAAAATATCATGCTGGATATCTATACTGATGTGGACTGGGTAATGTGTTAGGAATGAAAGGATGCCACATCGTTTGATGGAAATGAAAATTATCAACCTACAGAGGGCTGAATTCAAAGACACGAAACATAATGTCCCAGAGGTGTTCTATTGGATTTAGGTCAGGCGAGCGTGGGGGCCATTCAATGGTATCAATTCCTTCATCCTCCAGGAACTGCCTGCATACTCTCGCCACATGAGGCCGGGCATTGTTGTGCACCAGGAGGAACCCAGGACCCACTGCACCAGTGTAGGGTCTGACAGTGGGTCCAAGGATTTCATCCCGATACCTAATGGCATGGTGCCATTGTCTAGCCTGTTGAGGTCTGTGCGTCCCTCCATGGATATGCCTCCCTAGACTATCACTGACCCACCACCAAACCGTTCATGCTGAACGATGTTACAGGCAGCATGATGTTCTCCACAGCTTCTTCAGACCCTTTCACATCTGTCACATGTGCTTAAGGTGAACCTGCTCTTATCTGTGAAAAGCACAGGGTGCCAGTGGCGGACCTGTCAATTCTGGTGTTCAATGGCAAATGCCAGTCGAGTTCCATGGTGCCAGGCAGTGAGCACAGGGCCCACTAGAGGACGTAGGGCCCTCAGGCCACCCTCATGAAGTCTGTTTCTGATTGTTTGGTCAGAGACATTCACACCACTGCTGGAGGTCATTTTGTAGGGCTCTGGCAGTTCTCGTCCTGTTCCTCCTTGCACAAAGGAGCAGATACCGGTCCTGCTGATGGGTTAAGGACCTTCTACGGACCAGCTCTCCTACAGTAACTGCCTGTCTCCTGGAATCTCATCCATGCTCTTGAGACTGTTGGGAGACACAGCAAACCTTCTGGCAATGGCACCTATTGATGTGCCATCCCGGAGGAGTTGGACTGCCTGTGCAACCTCTGTAGGGTCCAGGTATCGCCTCGTGCTACCAGTAGTGACACTGACCCTAGCCAAATGCAAAACTACTGAAAAACAGTCAGAAAAGATGAGTAGGGGAAAAAATGTCAGTGATCTCCACCTGTAAAACCATTCCTGTTTTGGGGGTCGTCTCATTGTTGCCCATCTAGTGCACCTGTTGTTAATTTCATTAACACCAAAGCAGACTAACTGACCAGATCAATATCCCAGGAGTTTAATTGACTTGATACTATACTCTGATTAAAAAGTGTCCCTTCAATTATTTTGAGCAGTATTAAAACAGAAAATAGTGGTTTTCATCTTGCCACTTTCTTGGTAAAGAAAACATATTTTTACTCTAAGTAATCAAATGGATTTATAGCATTTTGGAACCAAACTTTTCATGTATGTGTACATTTTATATGTATATATATATATATATATATATATATATATATATATATATATATATATATATATATATTATTTAGACAACTGTATATAGAGTAAATAATGCATAAATCTGTACATAAATCTTCTGTTCCAGATTCATAAACATTAGTTAAACGTTTAACTTTAACTATTTAAATGTTTTTTTTTTTGTTTTTTTTTCTCTGCTCTCATGCCAGATATGTATGTATGTACCAAGAGCACCTTAAAAACCACAACAAATTCGTTGTGTGTCTGCGCACACACTTGGCAAATAAAGCTAATTCTGATTCTGATTCCGATATATATATATGTATATATATATATATATATATATATATATATATATATATATATATATATATATATATATATATATGAAAAGTTTGGTTCCAAAATGATATAAAAAAATGTTTTCTTTACCAAGAAAGTGGCACTATTTTCTGTTTCAAACCACTATTTTCTGTTTCAAACTTTCACATAGCATCTTTAGGTTATAATAACATTAAAAATTCAAATCCAGATTTTGAATTCAAAGATTTATTATAAAAACTGATTATTTTTTCCCCAAAATGCAATAAATCCATGAAATTTTTTTTAATGCAATAAATCCATTGAATCAATATAAAAGTTATTTTTCACATTGAAACTGTTGAAAATACACAACAAAGTAAGTTGATCCACATATGACAGCCTCTGAACTTGGTCAATACTAATATTATATACAGACACTGGACTAAAAATACATTCAATCAGTCATCGCTCCCAAAATGAATTCAACGGGTCATCTTGTTAATGCTATAAATTAATTACAACAATAAAAGAAAATTTAATCATGAACAAGAACATGAACAACAATATCACATTAGACCACAGAAATTCCAAAATGACATTTCCCTTGCATTCAACTTCCAAAAGTGCATTCATCTTTCCCATGTTACATTCATTTAGTTGACTAGTGCTACAGTCAGGTCCATAAATATTGGGACATCGACACAATTCTAACATTTTTGGCTCTATACACCACCACAATGGATTTCAAATGAAACAAACAAGATGTGCGGTATAGGAATTACAACAGTTTGCATATGTGCCTCCCACTTGTTAAGGGACCAAAAGTAATGGGACAGAATAATAATCATAAATCAAACTTTCACTTTTTTAATACTTGGTTGCAAATCCTTTGCAGTCAATTATAGCCTGAAGTCTGGAACGCATAGACATCACCAGACGCTGGGTTTCATCCCTGGTGATGCTCTGCAAGGCCTCTACTGCAACTGTCTTCAGTTCCTGCTTGTTCTTGGGGCATTTTCCCTTCAGTTTTATGCATGTATCTAATCATAAAATACCACTAAATAATACACACCAATATTATGCATTGTGTATATTTTTGTAAGTCTGAAATTAATCTAATAGACAAAATCAGTATTAAAGTTGGTTTAACAAGGGGATTGGTGATATCCAAATGCAAATATTATATAGGCCTACTTAAAATTTAGTCATATTTATTAATTTTTAACCAAATGCATTTCCCCTTCAATAAACCCTATCTACACAATGGTGCATTTACTATTTTGACACGTTACATTTTTTACAGTTCTATAAACTGTTAAAAGTAGGCCTGTGGCTACATATAGATCATGTTATCAAACAAATCTCATTCATGTGTCCTGCAATTGTACTTGCTATCATGAATCTGTAATAACATTTGGTTGTGAAGCATGGCAAAATGGTTACAGCACCTAATTCATGCTTTCATTGGTTTTAGGATTCCAGATGGGTAGAGGAGAAACAGCTGTTCCTCAGGCGCAATCAAGAGTTCCTGGAGAAGGTTTGACATGCACACTGTTTTAGCAAGTTCCCAAAGTGCTAGAGGGCCAGTTATATTGTTTTGTTTGAATGCTCGCTAGTATTCTATATACACAGATGAGTCAAAACATTATGACCAAATAATGTGGATTATCTCGTAACATGACGCATATTAGGGTATGGGATATGTTAGATGGTAAGAAAACAGTTGGTTCTCTTAATCGACATGTTGGATGCAGGAGAAATGGGCAGGGTTGAAGACCTGAGGGACTTTGCCAAGGGCCAAATCGCTATTGCCAAATGACTGGGTCAGCATATCTCCAAAACGGCAAGACTTGTGGAGTGTTCCCAGTCAGCAGTGGTGACAACCTACTGACAGTGGTCTGGAGAGGGAAAAACGACAACCCGGCAACATGGTTCTGGCCACTCAAGGCTCATCAATGAGTGAGGGTAGCGAAAGCTATCCCCTCTGGTCTGAACTGAAGGACTACTGTGGCAGAGAAAATTGTCACAACACACAGTGCATTGCACAAAGGTGTGGATGGGGCTGCGTAACCGCATACCGGTCAGATTGCCTGTGGTAACCCCTGTCCGCATCACCATCACATGGACATCAAGTTGACATGCCACATATCTAAACATTGTTGTGGACCAGGTACCTCCCTTCATGGCAATGGTATTCACTGATGGCAATGACCTCTTTCAGCAGCAACCTGCCATACTGGGTGTCACACATTGGGTGTTATCAAGCTGGATGCAAAAGAATTTGTGTGTTAATTATTCATAAGTGTTAAGACAAAAAATCTGGTATTCACTGAAATCCCATAAATTCGGAAAACCCTTTGTATCCTACCCCTGCTCATGAGTGTCTGTAAATTTATGCATTATACTTTGCAATGAGTACTGCATTTTTATATACAGATCACACTGTCAAGTTCACGTCACTTATTTATTTTAAATACAGACCCAATGTTTCATATAGGCCTAAAAGGTGTATGTATGTATGTTACATACATACATACTAATGTGAAAAAGTTAGGACAGCCCATTAAATATTCAGTTCTTTATTAAGAAATGTCAGCATGTCAATTTCTGATCTTGTTTTAATTTGTACCTGTAGATGAAAGTGATGTAATTGCATGTAAACAACAAAAACTCACTTTGTTTTCACTTATTAAACAAAAGAAATTAACAAAAATGAATATTTCAACTGAGGAAAAAGTTAGGACACTCTATGCTCTAATAGCTAGTGTTTCCCCCTTTGGCTGAAATAACCTCAATGAGACGTTTCTTGTAGCCATCTACCAGTTTCTGACATCGACTGGAAAGTTTCCCCCACTCCTCAATGCAGAATTCTTTTAGCTGTGTGATGTTTGAGGGGTTTCTTGCATGCATAGTCCGTTTCAAATCACCCCACAGGATTTCAATAGGTTTTAGATCTGGGCTTTGACTTGGCCATTCCAGAACTCTCCATTTTTTACTTTTCAGCCAGTCCTTGGTGGATTTACTGGTATGTTTTGGGTCATTGTCATGTTGCAAGGTCCAGTTCCACTTCAGCTTCAATTTTTTACAGATGGTCTCACATGTTCAAGTACCTTCTGATACAATGTAGAATTCATGGTGGATTCTATGCTGCTGACCAGGTTCTGCTGCAGCAAAGCATCCCCAAACCATAACACTTACACCTCCATGTTTCACAGTTGGTATGAGGTTCTTTTGCTGAAATGCTGTATTTGGTTTAAGCCAAACATGCCCTCTGTTATGGTGTCCAAATAATTCAATTTTAGACTCATCTGTCCAAAGCGCATTATTCCAGAAGCCTTGGCCTTTGACTGTGGCCTTCTTAGACAGCAACGTTTTCCGCCTTGCACACCTCCCATGATAATTAAAGTTGTGCAGTCTGTTTCTGATTGTAGATTCATGCACTTTGACATCAACTGTAGCAAGAGCTTGCTGTAGGTCCCGTGATGATATTTTAGGGTTTTTGGAGACTTCTTTAAGCATCCTGCAGCCTGCTCTTGGGCTGAATTTGCTTCGACAGCCTGACCTGGCCATGTTGACAGTTGTTTTAAATGTTCTCCACTTGTAAATGATTTTCCGGACACTGGAATGGCTGATTACAAATTCTTGAGATCTTTTTATATCCCTTACCCGACCATAAGCGTAAGCAGGATTTCACCATGGTGATACCTCTCACTTCAACAATTAAGAGCAAACCAAACTAAATATCTGAGGTTTAAATAAGGCAAGCCTCATTCAAAATGCTCTGTAATGATGTTCTAACAATTTGCACCTGATGTGATACACCTGTAGGTAATTTTATCCATTTTAAGTACAAATAAATGTGGGGATGTCCTTACTTTTTCCTCACAAGAAATCATATTTTTTTAATATTCCATTTTACAGGTCATTTTAAAAAGACTTTTCTTTGGTTTTATTTGTTTAGTTATATTACTTGAATCTCCCAATATTGTTAAAATGAAGATCAAATGTCCATACGTTTAACTATGTTTAAAAAAATAAAAAAAACGACTTTCATGGGGTGTCCTAATGTTTTCACGTGTGTGTGTGTGTGTGTGTATGCGTGTTTTATATTTATTTTATATTTATATATATATACACACACACACACAAAATCTCAAGACCAGGGAAAATATTACAAGTTTTCACACTTCGCACTGGTGGATCGTAACCGGGTTGTAAGTACTTCTTCAAAATGCCAAAAGAAGAAACAAGAGCAAGAGACAAAAAAAATAGAGAGTAGGCAATTTATTGAAAACTGCATTTAAACTCAAACAGGCTGGTCATCAACTGATCAAAAGTTTAAGACCATAGCCTTTAAAAGTTAAAAATCTGTGCAAAAATATGGCTTTAATGTCATTTGTCTTTCAGATAGTCACACTGTCATGATCTCCTGATGGCAAAAGCAAAATGGCTTTCTGTTTTTGAATGTGGCAGGATTGTTGAGCTGCACAAGCAAGGGCTCCCGCAACACGCCATTGCTGCCGAGGTTGGACTCAGTAAGACAGTCATTTTAAATTTCTTAAAAGATCCTGAGAGTTATGGGACAAAAAAAATCAAGTGGTAGACCTAAAAAAATTTCACCTGCACTGAGCCAGAGGATCCGACGGGCTGTCCGTGAAAAGACACAGGCCGATCCTCGACCCAAATTAAGGCCCTTACTGATGCTGACTGCAGCCCAATAACCATAAGACGGCATCTGCAAGAGAAGGGCTTAAAGAACAAAAAACGTCTTTGAAAGCCACGTCTCCTCCCACACCACAAACTTGCCTGTTTTGTAATTTTCAAGGGAGCACCAAACTTGGGACATTGAAAAATGGAGGAAAGTTTTATTCTCGGACGAGAAAAAATTTAACCTGGATGGTCCTGATGGCTTCCAACAGTACTGGCATGACAAGGAGATCCCACTGGAAATGTTTTCTACGCGCCACAGTGGAGGAGGCTCCATCATGATTTGGGATGCTTTTTCTTTCAGTGGGATAATGGAGTGTGTGTGATCAGCCATAACATTAAAACCACTGACAGGTGACGTGAATATCATTGATTACCTCACTGGCACATACAGTGGGATACATTAGGCAGCAAGTGAACAGTCAGTTCTAGAACATGATGTGTTGGACGCAGGAAGTGTAAGGTTCTGGGCGACTTTGACAAGGGCCAAATTGTGATGGTTAGACGACTGGGTCAGAGCATCTCCAAAACAGCAGGTCCTGTGGGGTGTTCCCAGTATGCAGTGGTTAGTACCTACCAAAGTGGTCCAAAGAACGACAACCGGTGAACCGGCGACAGGGTCATGGGCACCCAAGACTCGATGTGCATGGGGAGCAAAGGCTAGCCCATCTGTGCCAATCCCATAGAACAGCTACTGTAGTATAAATTTCAGAAAAAGTTGGTTTTGCTAGAAAGGAGCTGGCTATGATAGAAAGGTGTCCGAATTCACGGTGCATTGCAGCCACAGACTGGTCACAGTGCTCTTGCTGATCCGTGTCCACTGCCGAAAGTACCTACAATGGGCATATGAGCATCAGAACTGGACCATGGAGCAATGGAAGAAGGTGGTCTGGTCTGATGAATCACGTTTTCTTTTACATCATTTGGATAGCCAGGTGTGTTTGCATCGCTTACCTGGGAAAGAGATGGGACCAGGATGCACTATGGGAAGAAGGCAAACCAGAAGAGGAAGTGTGATGCTCTGGGCAATGATCTGCTGGGATACCTTGGGTCCTGGCATTCATTTGGATGTTACTTTGACATGTACCACCTACCTAAACATTGTTTCAAACCAAGTACACCTCTTCATGGCAACTGTATTCCCTAATGTCATTGGCCTCTTTCAGCAGAATAATACGCCTTGCCATACTGCAAAAATTGTTCAGGAATGGTTTGAGGAACATGACAGAGTTCAAGGTGTTGACTTGGCCTCCAAATTCCCCAGATCTCAATCTGGCTGAGCATCTGTGGGATGTGCTAGACAAACAAGTCCGATCCAATGGAGGCCACATCTCGCACCATACAGGATTTAAAGGACCTGCTGCTAACATCCTGGTGCCAGATACAACAGCAAAACTTCAGAGGTCTTGTGGAGTCCATGCCTCGATGGGTCAGGGCTGTTTTGGTGGCACAAGTGGGACCTACACAATATATTCCCCAAAGGGGAAGAAGACTGTCTTGGGCTTAACTGCTGGACTCAGGGCCACCTGCCAGTACCCCTTTGTCAGGTCCAGCGTGGATATGAAGCAGGCCGTCCCCAATCCCAGGCCAGGTGAATTGGTCCTTCAATTTCTCAAGGGTGTTCCGGGGCCCCAGGTGCCCCCCCCCACCCAGTGGATGCGCATAGGCTAGGAGAAGAAGAGCGTGGGTGCGGCTGCATTGCACCACCTGCAGTTCGCAGGGCTGGTTTCGGCGCTCCATCTTGAGGTACAGTAGGCCTCCTCGCACCAGGAAGTAGGAGGTTGGCAGCCTTTGTTCGGGCTGCTGGTGTACGCCTTTGATGACCTGCACCTGAGCCCAGCAGTTCTTCAGTCTAGCATCCTCCTTCTGCTCACAGCCGAAATTTCCCTCTCGAGCGACCTGCAAATACACAGAGGACACAGGATTAGTTGGGGGGAGGGGCTCACCTGCTGAGGTCGCTCCGGCATCGCCTTCATCCTGGGTGAGGCATGCCAGCTGGACCCTTGCTCGCCTCCTCTTCTGGCCAGTCTGGACCCAGGAGCAGAGGCACAGGGAGCTCAGGGATGAGGCCCACCAGGAGGGCCGAAACTGGCCTGCCGTTAATGCGAACAGGCACTGTGGGCAGGCTGGGTGGGGCTGCCCTTTTAGGGCGCATCTGGCGAGCCAAGGCTTTTCTGTCTGTCGGGGGGTTTGGGTCCTGCTCGGTTGGCATGAATGCCTCTTGGGGCGTCCCATAAGCGGAGAGGCTGTTGCTGGGTCTTCCCTCCCCTTGGGTGTGGAGATCTAAGTGCCTCGTGTTCATGCCCGCATCCTCCACCACTGTGACGTGTGAGATCACAGAAAGGCTGAAAACAAGCACCCAGAGGCAAAAATGTGCAAAATGTGCTCTTTATTTTCTAAGTGGAGCTTGGGGAAAAGTGGAGAAGGGAGTGGTGAAAGGTGGCCTGAAGGCAGTAAGTGGTTGTCCTGGGGTGTGGCGTGGCGAGCGAGCAGCAGCGGCGGGAAGGAGGATGCACGGCAGGTGCTCTCAGAGAACGGGGCGGAGTGTGAGGCTCGTTTTCTCCGCTTATGTCTCTGTCTGCATAGAGGAAAAGGACAGAATTAGCAGGCATGTAGAGCTCACCTACCTCTCCTGGAGAACAGCCGCATGCTCCTTTTATATCCCTCAGTTTCCTCTGTGAGTGTAGATTTTGGCCGCTGCTTTTATTGGCTGCCAGACATGCTGCATTAGGCTGCTCCGCCTCGCGGCCACGTGCACTCCGGCTGTTGGAAACAATGGGGGTGCTGAAATGGCGTTGTCCTTTCAGCACCCTGCCAGCAGTCGTGTGAGGAGCGACTGAAAAATTATTTGCGAGGGCCGTGGGCCTGCTATCATTATATATTTACACAGTCAGGTCCGGAAGTATTTGGACATTGACAGAGTTTTTGTTATTTTGCTTTTATACACCACCACAATGGATTTGAAATAAAACAATCAAGATGTGATCGAAGTGTACACTTTCAGCTTTATTTTAAGAGGTTCCACAAAAATGGCATTTACCATTTAGGAATTACAGCCATTTTCAACAAAGTGCCTCCATTTTCAGGTGCTCAAAGGTATTTGGACAAAGTGACATAATTGTAAATACCATAATTACACAAGTTAACACAAGTTAATCTCAGTTTCATCAGTCTAAATAATCTTATTCCAGAACATGTGAGGCTTTTTTAGATGTTTTCTGGCAAAGTCTAATCTGGCTTTCCTGTTCTTTAATGTTACCAGTGGTTTGCACCTTGTTGTAAACCCTCTGAATTTGCATTCATGAAGGCGGGTTTTGATTGTAGATTTTTCTCTTCTCCAGAGAATTCTTGATTTCTGTTGATGTTGTGAAGGGGCTTTTCTTCACCAAGGAAAGGATTCTGCAATCATCCACTTTAGTTGTCTTCCATGGTCTTCCAGGCCTTTCGATGTTGTTGAGCTCACCAGTGCTTTTTTTCTTTTTAAGAATGTACCCAACTCTTGATTTGGCCACACCTAAGGTTTTTGCTATCTCTCTTATAGATTTATAAGAGATTATAAGATTAGGCTGTTTTTTCAGCCTAATGATGGCTTCCTTCACTTGCACTGAGATTTCCTTGGACTTCATATTGGTAGCTCCAGTTGAACGGCTGCCAAATGCCAACTCAGTACCTGATATCAACTCCAGACCTTTTATCTGCTTCATTTGTCTTGAAGTAACAAGGGAATTAACCTGGTCAATTAACTTCTTGTCAGGCAATTGTCCAAATACCTTTGAGCCCCTGAAAATGGAAGTACTTTGTTGAAAATGGCTGTAATTCCTAACTGGAAAACGCCATATTTTTGTGAAACGTCTTAAAATAAAGCTGAAAGTCTACACTTCGATCACATCTTGATTATTTTATTTCAAATCCATTGT
>CM040996.1:8174048-8201746 GCA_022985145.1 Pangasius djambal | reverse complement strand
GTGAGGGCTCTGGCGCCGGAGTCCGTGGTTTGCTAACTGCCCTAGCAGCATCCAGACTATCCGCTACAGGTAAGCTAGGTTGCTTAACATTACACTCACTAGCCCTAACTAAAGTCTGGATGCGAGTCTCTAACGCTAAAACTCTCTCCGTCAGTGTTCTAACTAGCATACATCTATCGCAAATAAAGTTATCGCTAACAACGGAGGGAGACTGGCTAAACATAGCGCACTCAGCGCACTGAGTAAGCTGGCTAGACATACTCACGTACCGTATTAGTGGTGGAGTTGTAGATGAAAAAGTTTGGCATTCTGGGAATTGGTGGTCCCGAAGGTGAAGACAAGACTTAGTTGATATTGTAGACGGTGTGGCTGGCCTCCGCTCGGCAAGAAACTCCCGGCAAAACAATTCGAAGACAGAGACAGACAGACAGACAGACCTGTGACATTTGGCCATGGGTGGGCTAGAGCATCCACACCCAATGTTGCATTTCTGCTAGAGAGAAATACAGAAGACATTGAGCATTTTCCTGTGCTCTGCAGAGATCTACAGCAGCCTGACCGAACCTCTGCCATGTCTGATCCATCACCTGTGGATGGAGCACATGTGTAGATGCACAATCCAGCACTGGAAATCCCTCATTATAAGTCTCAAATGTACTACAGAAATCACTGAAGCCATTAGATCCAGCATTCATAAGCATAGACATAAACCACTCTCCCTGTTTGAAACCAGGTGAGACATTGTGTGAAAGAAGTAATCCTCCCTTCTGACGGTGTAATTTGATAAGAAAGGGCATTTATGCTGAGTCCCAGTGTGATGGTGGCCCGGCAGCTTGTGCACGGAAGAAGTTCAGCGCTCCTCACATGACTGCCGGTGGGATGCTGAAAGGACAGCGGTGGTTCAGCAGCCCCATTGTTTTGGACAGCCGGAATGCACGTGGCTGCGAGGCAGAGCAATTTAATACAGCACAGCTGGCAGCCAATGAGTGCCGCGGTGCCAATTCACCCTCCTGGAGAAGAAGGAGGGCTATAAAAGGAGACAGCGGCCGCTTTCTGGAGAAGGTAGGTGAGGCTTATGACTGTACTAATGTCTGTCTCTCACTTATGACTGTACTAATGTCTGTCACGCCACTGCTGCCAGCTCACCATGCACAACCCGAAGATGATACCCACCTCACCAAGTTTCACCAGCCACCAGCACTTCCACCCCCACTTTATTCCTGCACCACTTTGAAAAATAAAGAGCATGTTCCCCACATCACTGCCTCTTGGTGTCAGTGGTCTCGCATTGCCACACACAGATATTCTGTGTGTTGAGAGGATTCTATGAGAAAGGGTTCTATGAGAGGGTTCTGTGAGAAATGTCTATGTGAAAAAAATGCATCTGACAGATCGATTGTCACGAGCCAATTGTTCAGACGGATCAATTGACAAAGCACTTTGCGTGTCAACATTCTGAATGAATACTTTCATAAGTACTTGTTTACACATGAAGATCCAAAATAGGGTGGAGGGATGTGCCCTCTTTCTTTGGAATCACAAAGTAATGGAAGTAAATGCCTTGTCAGCTCTCCTTCTCGGGCACCACTCTGATCGCCTGTTTGTTTAAAAGAGTTTAAATTTTGACCTTCAGGGCATGAGCTTACTCTCCCTCCACCACAGAAACTACCACCCTCTTGAATCTGAGTACTTTCGTGGTGAATTGAAGTCTGTATTCCCATGAAACCGTAGTTATAGCCTTGAACTGCGCATGCATGCCAATTGTCTATGCAGGCAGAAAGAGGCCCTCCGTACACTAATGACGTTAGTTCTCTTGCTGAACTGGCTTCCACTGAAAGAGTGAGCACTCCCCCCAGCGGGGATACTAGGGAAGTCCTTTCTATTTGTTTGGGTTTTTTTGGAACATAATACCCTCGTCTGTTTGCCTGGCTGCGATAATGCATTCTTTATTATCAGTTCCCCTGAATCGACAGATGATTGAAAACACGGTGTGAGTGCTTGGTGGCACTTTTGAACATAACCCTGAGTTCATTCGTTTCTCTGAACTTGAGGAGAACTTACAGAGAGGGCCCTTACTTAGAACTTATAAGAAGGGTTCTAAATTCCCCTCTCCTTCTCTTTGCAGGTGGAGAGAAGGGGGCAGAGGAACACTTGCCTGTCAGTTTGCAAAGTTCTTCTTCCTCTCCTCGGGGTGGTGCAGGCGTTCCTAGCCGCCACGGCTGCAAACCAGCCTCACTTTCCCTGCCACCGTGGCCACTGCAAAGCCCTTCTGAGCTGGCTGAGAGGGTGGTCACGGCACTTGCTTGCATGGTAAACAAAGGTTAAAAAGCCTCATCCTCCTATTTCCTAATGGTGCTGGTTCCCTCATCTTCTCGAGAGCTGGCCCGAACAGACTCTTAATGGGGGTCATAAGCTGTGTCCATAACTTCTGCTTTCTGAGAGTTGCCCAAGCCTGACAGGTTTAGTCATAAAACTCTCTTGCCTGACACAGCCAAGCCAATTACACAGCCCTGAACCACAGGAAAAGTGCAGAATTATTTCATTCAACACACACATTTCATCCCAGAGTACCTGGTTTGGCACTCCTGTGTTTAGTTGCTGCCCCATCTCCTCCAAGATCTCTGCCTGGAAAGCTGACATTAAAGTCACTGTGTTCAGCAAGCACACTGACTAAGCTGCATATTTATACATCCTCTGATACTTTGATGTGGTCAGTAGTTCCGAATTCCTTGGCAGCAAAATCTGAGAGGAAGCAGAAATAGAGCACCAATTTGGGTGGAGATGATAGGTGACTGAAGCATTATCACTGGGGGTCAGGCCAACCCCAGATCTCCCATCCCTTGAATCTCCAACTTAGAATATTTCTTGGCAGAGAGCTTGCTCTTAAAGGGGCTAGACCAATAGCGGGACATCTCCTTCATGCAAACAGGCATGGCGGGCAGGAGTTGTCTCGGGTTGGCCAGGCAGCAGCCTTTTCCCATAGTAGAGGTCTCTCTCTGCTCCTTCGGAGACTTGGGCTGTAGGCCAGGCTAAGCCCAATGCAGGTTACTATCTGCCTGAGAGGCCAAGTTGGTCGTGCTAGGGGGTCTAGAATGTAGGGCAGAGTTATCTTTCCCCCCTCCTCCTCCTTGTCTAAATCAAGGATGTCAGAGTTAGCATTGCCCTGTGTGCCATAATCATGTGATGGTCAGTAGCGTAGATTTTGCTGGAGCTCCAAGCAGACACGAGTCTTCTTGGTTAGCCACCTCCACTCTCAGCCTTCATTCTGAAATTTTCCAATTCCAGTGGACTAATGTTTGTGCGTCTGTTTGAGTGTGCTTCGGGCCCATACATCGGGCCCACACATATGGTGAGGGTCCCTGCCCGAGATGGACATGGGTGGGTGGAATGCAACCTCTCTGCCCTTCGCCTCACCCCCTTTGGTGAGGATGATGGCCATCATAATGGCTGAAGAGTGAAGTTGTAATCCCAAGACTTATCACAACACGTTAGTCTATTGGTGGTGATGGCTCTCCTTGAAGTGCAAAGCTTAAAAGTTACTTGATGCCACAAAATTCCTACTGTCATAATTACTATGAGATAGGCCGTAGAGAATAGCATGCCTTGACACGGACACATTTTAATGAAATTTTAGGGGAAACCGGGCTTCACATGTAGTCTTAAAGCAATCATCTGTGACTGAGAGTTAACACCAACAGATTCCAAATGCAAATGTCACACTTGAAATTAACTCTAGACCCTTTACCTACTTACTTGTAAGTGAAATAATAAAGGAATAAAACACATCTGTCCATGGAACAGCTGAGCAGCCAATTGTCCAATTACTTAAAAAGGGGGGGACCTCTTAAGACAAAGGAGACACATAAAAAGTGCTGTAATTTCTACACAGGTCACCCAGTTTGAAAGTCTGTGTTTTGAGCTCATATTCATTATTTAATTTCAATGCCAGTATACTGTGGCAGACAGCGAAAACAATAATAATAATGCCAATGTCCGCATATTTATGGACCTGACTACAGGTGCTTCACTGTATATATATTTATAGTCTCAGTCTCATTAAATCAATCTAATTAGGCAGTCAGTCCCATAGAATATCCCCCTTTTAGTTTAGAATTATATTTAAAAATTAAAACAACAAACTTTAAAATAAGTCACAATTATTAAAACCTCAATTTTTCTTTCTGAAGACTTAGTTCTGAGTAGTTGGCTTCTTGCAATATTAAAGTTATAACCAAGACAATAAAATGTCAAATAAACAAGACAAAAAAATATCCAATAAAATGGGATTTATTGAAATACAGTGAAAAGAAGAAAAACATTAATCAACTTCTTAAGTAAGAACTGATAATTTTATTTAGAGCAGTGGTACTCAAACTTTTACTCAAACAACTGGTTGCATAGTCTGTTGAATGTACTGCACTGTCATCCATAGCAGTGGCGGTGCAAGGAAGGCTGTTGGTTTGGCCAATCATGTGGCAATGCCTCTGTCTCTGCCCTGTCCATGAACCACATTAGGCAATGAGTTGTCTGTTTGCAAATATACTGTTCAAAAAAAACATAAGGGAACCAGTTTCACCTGGTTTGGTGCAAATTAAAGTGACAACAGGTGCACTGGAGAGGAAACAGCAAGACAACCCCAAAAACCAAATGGTTTTGCAAGTGGTGGCCACAGACAATTGCTCTCTCCTTATCCTTCCTGACTGATTTGTCTCTAGTTTTGTGTTTTGTTAGGGTCCTTATCACTACTTGTAGCATGAGGCAATACCTGCAACCCAATTAGGTTGCACAAGTAGTCCAGCTCCTCCAGGATGGCACATCCATATGTGCCATTGCAAGGAGGTTTGGTGTGTCTCCCAGCCCAGTTTCAAGAGCATGGAAGAGATACCGGGAGACGGGCCATTACACGAGGAGAGCTGGACAGGGCCATAGAAGGGCAACAACCCATCAGTAGGACTGGTATCTGCTCCTTTGTGTGAGAAGGAACAGGAGGAGCACTGCCAGAGCCCTACAAAATGACCTCCGGCAGGCTACTAGTGTTACTTTTTTCAGACTAAACTGTCAGAAACAGACTCCATGTGGGTGTCATGAGGGCCTGATGTCCTCTAGTGGGACCTATGCCCACAGCCCAGCACCATGCAGCTCAATTGGCATTTGCCAGAGAACACCAGAATTGGCATGTCCGCCATTAGCGCCTCATTCTCTTCATGGATGAGAGCAGGTTCACACTGAGCATATGTGACAGATGTGAAAGAGTCTGGAGATGCTGTGGGGAACATTATGCTGCCTGCAACATCATCCAGAATGACCAGTTTGGCGGTGGGTCAGTGATGGTCTGGGGAGGTATATCCTTGGAGGGTCACACAGACCTCCATGTGCTAGCCAATGGTACGCTTACTGCCGCTAGGTACCAGGATGAAATCCTCAGAGCCATTGTCGGACCTTGCGCTGGTGCAGTGGGCCCTGGGTTCCTCCTGGTGCATGACAATGCCCAGCCTCACGTAGCCAGAGTGTGTAAGCAGTTTCTGGATGATGAACGCATTGAAGCCATTGATTGGTCCTCACATTCCCCAGACCTGAATCCAATGGAGAACCTCCGAGCAGCTATGTATTGGGGCATCCGAAGCCTGGCAAGTAGCACCACAGACTGTCCTGGAGCTCACTGATTCCCTGATCCAGGTCTGGGAGGAGATCCCCCAGGACACCATCCTCATCAGGATCATACCCAGACATTGTCAGGAGTGCATACTGGCACGTGGGGGCCATACACACTACTGACTTACATTATGAGTTGCCGTGATGAAATTCATGCAAGTTGGATCAGCCTGTAATTAAAA
Organism: Pangasius djambal; assembly: GCA_022985145.1. NCBI lineage: Eukaryota > Metazoa > Chordata > Actinopteri > Siluriformes > Pangasiidae > Pangasius > Pangasius djambal. The sequence goes on along the minus strand of CM040996.1, from coordinate 8,195,912 downwards.
TTTTTTACTTTGATTTTTGGTGTGATTTTGATTCCAGCCCTCGATGTGCTGATGACCTTGGTTTCCATTGACCATTGTGACATAATTTTTTGTTATCAACAAATTTCACAATGTATACAAGTAAAGATTTTCAACTTTAATATTTTGTTCATTGAGATCCAATGTGTGATTTAAGTGTTCCCTTAATTTTTTTGAGCAGTGTTGATCAACTTCTACTTTGCCATAGGTGTTCCAGATTAATTAAAGCAGCTCCTTGTGGACTTACCAGTAGGGTTAACATCAAAACTTGTCATAATTTCATGGAGCAAAGTGTGTAATTTAACTTATGCTCCTACATTTAACATCACTGACATTCTGTTGATTGACACCCCATAGAGGGGAAAGTATCCTTGCACCCATTTCTAATTTAGACCTATTGGTGTAAGAGGATTATCAAGCTATCAATATTGTGGGTGTGAATTGGCCAGATAAAGGGGTGAGTAATGTATCTGAATGCCTCCAATCCTCTAAAGCCTGGCAAAACTTGATTGGTGATTGAATGGTGCTGTCTAAAAGCACCAACTGGCACATGGTGGTTTTGTGATCAGACCACATATAATTAACTCAGTTCATTGGCTGTAGCACATTGGTATATCTGTTTCTGGCCATGTGTCAATCTAACGATAGCTCTGTCAGTGTATCTGACTCACCACCAAGTCAAGTCAAATCAAGTGGCTTTATTGTCATTTCATATACAGCTAGTTAGTACACAGTGAAACGAAACAACGTTCCTCCAGGACCAAGGTGCTACATAACACAAACACAGAAGTGCAGGAAACTACATATATTTACATAATGTGTGCAAACATGTGCAGACAGCACAAGACAGTACAAAACTGCAAAACAAGACAATGGGCACAGTAAGTTATAGTGCAGCGCCGACTAGTACACAGTTCTGGGAGAAAGTGAATCAGATAACAGTAGTGCAAAAGAGTACCACAAACATGTACCTCCTAATCCTAGGGACTACACAACAGTAGTTAATACAAATACATGCAGAGCAGAGGCTCAGGAACATGGAAAATCAGTAGAAGCTTTTTAGGCATTTACATGGCACATCACCACAACGTAGTGAATACATTGGTTCTGACATTCTGACATTGTGGACAGAACTGGATTGAGGTACATGGTAATGTAACATTACTGATGTTCTTGATCCAACTGATAACTTGAGTGATCTACAAAATGACTTGGCTAATATTAGAAAACAACTTGAGAATATGACCAGAAATGATGGGATATCATCTATACCAGGTTGTTCTGACCTGATATCTCTCACCATAAGACAACTAGAAGGAATGTACATAAGGAGATAGATAAGTGGCTCACATTGTCATGAGAAAACCCTTTTATCACACAATGATCCTCTCTGAATATGTTATCACATAAATTACCTAAAAACTTGTTATATATTGGGTAGGCTTTCACACATTTTGCTAGATAGGAAGGGAGACAAGGCCACAGCAGAACTCTGACTACACTCCCATATTTCTCCACCTGAAAAACTTTCTGCAAATAAAATTCATCTACTATAAAGATCCTGTCTCCAGATTTATCCTACCATACTTGGCATCTGAGTGAAGCATTATTCTAGTGTAAAAGACGACACTGGGTATAGGCTTGCTGGGAGATCCACTGTCTGCTTGTATCGGCCTTTTAGATACACAGCTCTCAGAAGGTGTGCATACATCCACTTTCAGAGCTTTTTTGCTGATCTCATCATCATGCCCCCTGGTGATTCATTTACTGTCTTCCTAGCTGTTTTAAATGTGAGGGGGACACAGATGTCACTAAGAAACTTGCACCCCCACATCCACACCCCACCACCCCGGGGAAACACACCCACTCCTAGACACTAATGCTGCATTTGACTGAAGTTGAAACTGAATTTCTGAGTTCAGCACATGGCCTCATATCAGCATGGCTGCTCACAGCATCAACAGTAAACAAGCAGCATTTCTTTACTTTTAAAAGAGTTATACTGTATATTTGTATCTGCAAGTATTTGATTTAGATCAATCAACATACAGACAAATTCACTTGTTAAATCTACAACAATGATAATACAGTTAGGTAATTTGAGGAGGTAAATATACATCACTCAGAGTTTGCTGGCTAGATTGTTGCTATCAAAAGAAGAACATGGAGGTGACCATGTTTTTTGTAGATTTCTGTGTTTCTGTGGAACATAGCATGATTCTCACAAGGATCATCAAAGTACCAACCTTAATAATCAAACAGACTTCGAATAAACATGGACAACCTTCTCTTTTTAGGTTGAAATTTATTGACTGACATTATGACCAAGACAGATTCTGTCAGAAAAGCTTGCACAGCTGACAATGCCGATTAACTGCAGAGTCTGCAGAGGTGTCAGCTGGCTCTTTTGTAATTAATTTTTAGTCTGAGAGCTTCCACATGTGGTCACAACCTTTGTCTGGCTCATCACTTGCTGCCGGGAATGGCCACACAGCAGCCAGTCATCCAGATAGGGGATTATGCATAGATACTGGTGTTGCATGGGTTTTAGGGCAATTTTCACATATTTCATGAACACTGTGGGTGCTAAAGCTAACCTAACAGGAAAGACCCTAAAGAGGTTGCAGAGGGGAGAACCATACTACTTGCTTGTGTTCTGGTCTCACCTCAGAGATATGGATGCGATACATTGCTCATCTGACATGTTTGTGTTGATTTCTCCTTTACATCATCAGAAGGATTCATCCATTTCTATCCACACAGGCCAATCAGGTGCTTGTTCCGTCCCTTGTCATTTCTAGACTGGACTTCTGCAACTCGCTCCTGGCAGGTCTGCCTTTGAGCGCTATTTGACTTCTGCAACTGATCCACTTGTTTTCAACCTTCTTAAGTTGTCCTACACCACCCCATTGCTACACTCCCTCCACTGGGTTACTGTAGTTACCCACATCAGATTTAAAACACTGATGCTTGCCTACAAAACCAAAAATGGACAAGCACCCACTTACAGTTGGGGTCATAAGTTTAAATACACCTTGCAGAATCTGCAAAATGTTAATAATAAAAAAAAAGAGGCAATAAAAATTGCTGTGGGGAAGTTGACTAACGAGTATTCTGTGTTGCAGTGAGCTGGGGGAAAGAGACGAGCGCCTCAAGAGAGAGCACGTGTGCGTGTGTGTGTGGGGGGCGCTTAAAGAGACTGCTGAAAGCAGAGGAAAAAAATGAGAATAAATCGCCTCTGAGTAGTTCTAAGTCTGTTTCCTGCTTCCTCATTACCGCCCGAACCCATGAGATTGCTACAAACTGAATTTACACAAATGAACCAGTTCAAAAGTATATATATATACATTTATGTTTTGTGATAGTTGTTCAGGAGTCCCTTGTTTGTCCTGAGCAGTTAAACTGCCCACTGTTCCTCAAAAAAATCCTCTAGGTCCTGCACATTCTTTGCTTTTCCAGCATCTTCTGCATATTTAAACCCTTTCCAACAGTGGCTATATGATGCTGAGATCCATCTTTTCACACTGAGGACAACTGAGGGACTCATACACAACTATCACAAAAGGTGCAAACATTCAGTGATGCTCAAGAAGGCAACACACTACATTAAGAGTAAACTGTAAACTTTTGAACAGCATAATTGGTATAAATTGTCATTATTTTGTTTAAAGATCTTATTTTTTCATTTAGTACTACCCTTAATAAGCTACATAAATATTTACATTTCCCAGAAGACAACATAAAAATAATTTTCTTACTATATTACTTCCCATCAGAGTTTTTCGACTGATGGTATCCATAGTTCATGACCTATCGAACCAGTATCAGGATGTATGTATTGATAGAGACTTCAAAGCACTTCTGTAAGTCACTCTGAATAAGGGTGTCTGCCAAATGCCATAAATGGAAATGGAAACTAGCTAATGTACCACAAAATGGATTAGGCACTTGTACAGCCATATTGGCTGCCTTAACACCAACTTGTAAAGCATTCTGTGCTGCTGCTGTGCTGGGCGCCTGTTTTTCACTCAAATGTTCAGTCTGCTACTAACATTCTCTGCTGAAGTTGGCCTCAAGTTCAGAGATTGAGATATAGCCACTAATCTGGGTCACACATCAAGGTCTATCTCTGTAGACCTGCTGATACCAGTGTTGATACCAATTATCCTGACATCTTCTGCTCTCTGCACCTGCCTGAACCATCCTGATGCCCTATTTCTGGTTGGAGTTCTCATTACCTGAAAACCACTCGCTGCTGCTGAATTTTGCCCCATATGGACAGCCTAAAGATCAATGAGATTACTGTGGTCCCACACAGAAACCATAAAGATAGCCTTAGGACTGCGATTGTTACGAAGTTTTGCACTCAAGTCTCCATCATTGAATAGTTGATAACTTCATCAAAATAGACTTCAAGATACAACTATAATGAATTCAGAAATGACTCTGATACTAATATTCATAAGTTGCTTATAGGTTCCTGGTTACACAATTGCACTTTGACTATATAGGATACAGTTATAGAAGGGAAAATATTTACAATCGCACTATTTGGTGTCACCCAGATGAGGATGGGTTCCCCTTTGAGTCTGGTTCCTCTCAAGGTTTCATCCTCATATTATCTCAGGGACATACTGTCCTTGGCTTGCTCCTTAGGGATAGATTTATAAATTTATAATTTATATCCAGAATTTATATATTTCTGTAAAGCTGCTTTGTGATAATACCCAATGTCAAAAGCACTACACAAATAAAACTGAATTGAATTGAATTGTATGGGAGATAACTGTACTAGTCTCCCTTGAGCTATGTACCCCAATTTGCTATTGCATTTCCACTAACAGCTCTTGCATTTGGCCCTCTGCCAGCTCCTCAAATCTAAGTTCCAATGCAGGAAAGGCACTCTCTCCTTCAGACACGTTTCCTACCCACTTTTCTACCATTCTCTTCCTAGTGCGCTCTGCAACCATATCTGCTGTTTGTTTCACTCCTTGTTGCTGTACAGTGCCAGAGGAAGGTGATGAATGGACAGCAGTATTTTTATAGCTTGCAAGGAGCGCTTTGCCCATTGCTAATGTCATTGTCCTGCAGTTAGGGCAGGGCTCATTAAGTGCCTGTTGCAGGTCTTCAGGTTTCAAACCATTTTGGCATTGATCATATTAATCATCCAACTCTATCAGGGATTGGCATGCAAAAATCTTGCCGTTATGCAAATAGAAAAGGGTGTTAAAGTTTAAAAAGTTTAAAAAATTCACATACAGTCTTTTTAAAGATTTTAAGAGTATTTACTCTGCATATACAGCATCCACACTCCTACACACTATTTTAAACAATAGGCCACTTGTTCAGCAACATAGTGAAATTATGAATAAGTCAATATTAGAAATACCATCACCTATGCAGCAACTTAATCCACTCTCACTGATGGACAATAGGCTGCACACATGATGACATGGTCTCAAGATAACAACTTTTTTATTAACACTTGGCAAAGAAACTTGCAAACAGGAAAATTCCACTAGTCCAGAATAAAAGTTGATTTGAGTTGATTTTTTTCTCAAAATGATAGGTGGCTAAATGTCTGACACCCCTCACTCTATTGTTGCTTTTGACCAAATATGATGTGGCACACATGTACAATCTCTTTGTCATCCATCACCATGGGGAAAACAGTGTTACCCTAGATAAGTCTGGTACTGGATATAAAACTACAAAGACACTTAAAATACCCACTGAGCACAGATCTAAACAGATAGGACAAAAAGAAGATCACAATTTTCAGAAGTGCACTATTGAGTTGATGAAGTTTCAAAATCAGGGCACCCCATAAAATGTAATGGCTGAACAAGTGTCATTAGCACTAATTAGAAGGTGCTGTGCCTCTATAAGACCATAATCAAATTTCTTGGCCATGCACACCATCACCATGTTTGGCAATAAATGGGCTTAATACAAGAATACCCTCTGTAAAATATGATATTTTCACTTGATGTTATTCTTAGGCTCTGCCCTAGTGAACGAGCATGAGAGTATGTTTTTTATAGAGACTACAAAGCACTTCTGTAAGTCACTCTGGATAAGCGTGTCTGCTAAATGCTCTAACTGTAAATATGGTGGTGGATAATTGACTGCATTTTACTTGGGTTATTTTGCAGTTATTGGTCCAAAGGCCCTTGTGAATACTGGTGGCATCAGGAATTCGGTTACGTACAAGGATATTTTAAACCTAGTTGTCTCTGCCAGGAGATTAAGACTTCAATGCAGAAGATTAGCATAAATATACACCAAAAACACCAAAAATTATCCGTATCCAGATTTGTTAAAAAACTGTTGTCTGATTTGAAAAGGACAAAATACTAAACTAAGAATATCACTGAGGTTGAAATGCTCTGTATTATGGAGGGTTCCAAGGTCCTCTGCAATGGTTTCCTGCCTTGTTAGACATTTTGCACATTTTCCTTAAGGGTGCAAAAAATTCTGGCGCTGACTGTAGAGCTTTGGAAAAATATCAATAAATACTGGCTTTAATATAGCAGTTTTATCTCTACAATTGCTTTGGTACACCAGTTCAGTCATTATTAGGACTTAGCAGCAGCCACAAATTCCACCCACCTCATCTGCGTCATCAGAATGCTGGGATAGCTGGTCGTGCTCAATGATCTCAGCCTCATCCTCAGTCGGTCCGTTCCCGACCCGGACTCCCCCAAACTTCTGTGTGCCCTGTTGAGTGAGTCCGGTGGATGAGCTGGTGCCTGCTTGCTCTAAAGTTTCTACTTTCTGAGCAGGGCTTGCCTCCCTCATCTGGGACTAAATACAAAACCCAACAAAGTCTGAATGGCTCACAACATGCCATGTGCTCTTTGTGGTGTGTGTGAATGGGTGTGCCTGTGTAGAGTATAGCTACCCACCCCATAGAACTGCATATTTTACATGACCAGTATACTGGAGTTCGGTGTCCTTTGGTTTATTTATTTATTTATTTATTTATTTATTTATTTAGGTGGGGGGGGGGGGGTAGGAATTTATCTAGCTTTTATTTTTACAGTGCTGTGAAAAAGTATATGCCCCATCGAGAGTTTCTTTATTTTTGTATATTTGTCAGTTTTTGTACATTTGCCCTCAGACAAAATGTAATATATGACAACCTAATAACTGGTTGTGCCACTTGGTTATGCCACAAAACGCTTCAGATAACTTTAGCTCAGTCTTTCACATTGCTGTGGAGGAATTCTGGCTCACTCCTCAATGCAGAATTGCTTTAATTCAGCCACACTAGAGAGCATTGGAGCATGAACTGCCCGTTTAAGGTCCTGCCACAGCATCTCAGTGGGGTCAGAACTTTGACTACACCACTCAAAAACCTTAATTGTGTTTCTTTTGAGCCATTCATAGGTGGACATGTTTTTGTATTTTGGATTGTGACATTCATAACCCAACTGTGCATAATCATGGCACAATAAGACTGGATATTCTCCTTCAGAATTTTCTGGTAGAGAGCAGAATTCATGGTTCCGTCAGTTATGGTGCCCAGGCCCTGAAGCAGCAAAGCATTCCCACATCATCACATTACCACCACCATGTCTGTCTGTTGGTATGAATGCTGTCTTAGCTTTAAGCCAGATGTAAGAGACCCATGTCTTCCAAAAAGTTTCCAATTATCAGTCAACAGAACATTATCCCAAAAGGCTTGGGAGTCATCAAGGTGTTTTTTGGCAAATGTGAAATGAGCATTTATGTTCCTCTTGGTTAGCAATGGTTTTGCCTTGAACTCTCTTTCTAATGGTGGAATCAGGAACACTGACCTTATCTGAGGTGAATGAGGCCTGTAGTTTCTTAGATGTTTGTTGTGGTTTGCTGTGTGACTTCCTGGATCAGTCACCAGTGGCTCTTGGCAGAATTTTGGTAGGCCAGCTAAATCTGGAAAGATTCACCATTGTTTCAAGTTTTGGGAGATATGGCTCTCACTGTGGTTCCTTGGAGTCTCAGCGCCTTAGAAATAACTTTGTATCCCTTTTCAGACTAACATATTTCAATAACTTTCTTTCTCATCTCTTCTGAAAGTATGTTGTTCACAGCTGCTTGTTTAGATCTTCTCAAACTACCTCACATTGCTGAAAAAGTTCTATTCAAATGATGTTTAGATTCAACAGGGCTGTCAGTAATCAATCCTGGCAGTGTCTAGTCTAAATTATCAATTAAATTTGGTTAATTGTTTGACTGAGTAACTAAGGGGGGAATTACATTTTCCCACAGGGCAAGTTGGTGTCGGATAACATTTTTCCATTCCTAAATGATTATTTAGGGTCCCTGGAGGACTAATGGTTAGGTCACAGTGCTCTCACCACTGCATCCCAGGTTAAATTCCTGGCCAGGGAACCAGCCACTAGGGTTGCGTGAAACAGTGCGCTCTCAGCGCCGGGTCCAAGCCCGGATAAAATTGGGGAGGGTTGTGGTAGGAAGGGCATCTGTCATAAAAACTGTGCCAAATCAAATATACGCAGACCAATGATCCACTGTGGTGTCCCCTAACGGGAGCAGCCAAAAAAGGAACAACAACAACAAAAGAAATAATCATTTTAAAACTGTATTTTGTTTTTTATAAAATAATTTTTTTTTAAAAGCGCAGGAAATGGCATGCAAGGAAGCAGAAGTGCGGCAAGCAAGCGGGCATCTGTACTAGGCTAAAGGCCTTTTATAAAAGAAATTTACAAAAATTTCTGGGATACTTTTTCACAACACTGTACATTAAATAATTTAACTTCACATGGACTTTGTTGAGAATAACTGCTAGAAATTCTGCAAAAACAATTACATACTAAGTTGTAGATTTCTCTTGTCCTAAAATTGCATACTATATAAACTATATATATATAGTAGTGTAGTGTTAGTGAAATTTGAATATTCTGCCTTATCCAGGATACTAACAAAGCTTTCTATCATCTACATTGATTTGTTCCCTGGAGCAACACTGAGTTTAATACCAACACAATGACTGAAAGGACATTAGAGAATAGAAACATACCAAGTGCTTTTTCCACAGGTGCTGACGACGGAGCACCATGGTCTTCACCACCAACATACAGGGAACACAGCTCATTGCAATAACCACCAACAGAGACTGGATACCCATCTAAAGAAAATGACATGTAATATATTGACAGATGTATGAGATATGTACCATGGGGTAAATGAGAATTTATTAGTGAAACATTTGTCTTTAACACATATTCCTGTTGCAACATTCCTGACATAAATGGCCTTGTACGCTTAAGTTCACATCTAGGCATTGAGATTGCCAACAAGAATTGTTATAGCATGATAACACATTAATAGGTACAATACACTATATAAGCAAGGAATATTTTGTGGACAAATTGTAATTATGCCATTTAGGGAGATTTACAAGTGAATACTTGTGTGGAGAGAGGAAGGAATCAGGTGTATGATTGGGTGTGAAAATATATTTCACCTGTCCACTGTACAGAGCTTTATTAGTTGGATCGTTGTAGTTAAAAAGACACATGTTGATGAAGGCAATAAGGAGGCTTGGAGCATCTTTAGAAGTGGTTGCATCGTAGGCTGTCCACTTATAGAAGATCAGCAAGATCAAATAACCAAAAAGGCAGCTCATAAACACAATTTCAGGGATAAAACCCAAGAAGATGTTCAGAGGCTTCTTAAAGTACCTAGGAACACACAGGACAATATTCAAAAAGACAATATAATCAATAAAATGGTGATATACAGATGTGGACAAATTTGTTAGTACCCTTACAGTGCATTGAAACAATGCTTCATTCCTCCTGAAAAGTGGTGAAATTAAAAGCAATTGTCTCATGTATACCTGCATGGCTTTGGTATGTCATAGAGTAAAAGCAAAGAAAGTGTAAAAAGAGAAATTATTGCTTATTCTACAAAGATATTCTAAAATGGCCAGAACAGATTTGTTGGTACCCCTAGAAAAGATTATAAATATTCAGATTATAGTCATATTTCAAGCTAACTGTTTTCTTTAATTAGTATCACATATAACTTCAATCCTGTAATCAGCCTATTTAAATGGACAAAGGTATTCACTCTGCTGTTTGGTATCACCAGGTATACCACATTGAACATGGACCAGAGAAAGCAAAGGAGATTGTTGTCTCAGGAGATCAGAAAGAAAATTATAAGCATGTTAAAGGCAAAGGCTATAAAACCATCTCCAAGCAGCTTGATGTTCCTGTGACTACGTATAGAAAATTTAAGGTCCCTAGGACTGTAGCCAACCTCCCTGGACATGCTGCAAGAGGAAAATCATCCCCAGATTGAACAGAAGGATAGTGCAAATGGTAGACAAAGAGATACAATCTGAACTCCAAGGTCAAGGTACATCAGTGTCTGATCACAGATCTTTGATCTCTTTGGACAGATGAAACAAAACTGGAGCTTTTTAGCAAGTTACAACAGCTCTATGTTCAGAGGCAAAAAATAAAATTTCAAAGAGAAGAACACCATAATTACTATATGGAGGAGGCTCAGTTATGTTTTGGGTCTACTTTGCTGTGTATGGCAATGGGTGCCTTGAATCTGTGCAGGGCACAATGAAATCTCAAGACTATCAAGTGGACATTTACCACTTAGTAATTACAGCCATTTTCAGCAAACTACTTCCATTTTCAGGGGCTCAAAGGTATTTGGACAATTGACTGACAAGAAGTTAATTGACCAGGTGCGGTCCATTCCCTCGTTACTTCAAGACAAATGAAGCAGATAAAAGGTCTGGAGTTGATATCAGGTATTGAGTTGGCATTTGGCAGCTGTTTGACTGGAGCGACCAATATGAAGTCCAAGGAGATCTCAGTGCAAGTGAAGGATTCCATCATTAGGCTGACAAAAACAACATAAATCTATAAGAGAGATAGCAAAAACCTTAAGTGTGGCCAAACCAACAGTTGGGTACATTCTTAAAAAGAAAGAAGCAGTGGTGAGCTCAACAACATCGAAAGGCCTGGAAAACCATGGAAGACAACTAAAGTGGATGATTGCAGAATCCTTTCCTTGGTGAAGAAAAATCCCTTCACAACATCAATAGAAGTCAAGAATATTCTGGAGAAGGTAGGCGTATCATTGTAAAAATCTACAACCAAGAGAAACCTTCATGAATGTAAATACAGAGGGTTTACAACAAGGTGCAAACTAGTGGTAACATTCAAGAACAGAAAAGCCAGATTAGACTTTGCCAGAAAACATCTAAAAAAGCCTCCCATGTTCTGGAATATGATTCTTTGGACTGATGAAACCAAGATTAACTTGTACCAGAATGATGGGAAGAGAAAAGTATGGCGAAAGAAAGGAACAGCTCATGATCCAAAGTATACCACATCATGTGTCAAACATGGTGGAGGCAGTGTTATGGCATGGGCATGTATGGCTGCCAATGGAACAGGCTCACTGGTGTTTTTTGATGATGTGGCTGCTGACAGAAGTAGCAAGATGAATACTGAGGTGTATAGGGCTATACTCTCTGCTCACATTCAGCCAAATGCTACAAAACTGATAGGACGCTGCTTCACAGTGCAGGTGGATAATGACCCTAAACATACTGCAAAAGCAACTCAAGACTTTTTGAAGGCAAAGAAATGGAATATTCTTCAATGGCCAAGTCATTCGCCTGATCTCAACCCAATAGAGCATGCTTTTCACATACTGAAGACAAGACTGAAGGCAGAAAGACCCACAAACATGCAGCAACTGAAGGTGGCTGCAGTGAAGGCCCGGCAAAGAATCTCCAGGGAGGAAACTCAGAATTTGGTGATGACCATGGGCTCCAGACTTCAGGCAGTCATTGACTGCAAATGATTCTCATCCAAGCATTAAAATCATGGTTATATTTACAATTATGTCACTTTGTCCAAATACATTTTAGCCCCTGAAAACGGAGATAATTTGCTGAAAATGGCTGTAATTCCTAAATGGTAAATGCCAAATTTTTGTGGAACCTCTTAAAATAAAGCTGAAAGTCTACATTTCAATCACATCTTGATTGTTTTATTTCAAATCCATTGTGGTGGTGTATAAAGGCAAAATCACAAAAACTCTGCCATTATCCAAATACTTCTGGATCTGACTGTAAGGTTGTGCAACAAAATATTAGGTTAAGGGTCCCTTCATTTTTATCCATGCCATTTTCATTTGTTTTATCATTTAAAATATTCTGTTTAATAAAGAATCAAAAGCAAAGTTTGATTTTTATTAAATATGGAGTAAACAATGATGGATGCCAATTACTTTTGTCAATTTCAAGTTATTTCAGAGAAAATTGTGGGTTCTTCTTTTTTTCATGGAAGGATACCAACAAATTTGTCCACGTCTGTAACATATTGTTCCCTTAGAAAATACAATGAGGATTATAAGAATGGAATGAGATCTCACACACACACACACACACACACACACACATACACAAACAAACAATACTCACAGATGATTGAAGAGAGAAAGAGTGACTCCAAACAACATATGAATCACCCCTAGAATCACTGACATCTTCATTTTAAATGAGTTCAGGAAGGTTAGCTTGTTTGTGGCAATGTTCCAGATCTAGAAGAGAAGACCCACAGAAAGAATTTGACTGATGCTCAATCCTTCACTCTATGTTTAGTGGTTGCACAAAATAGTGTTTTTATTGTGTTTGTGTGGCTTACTGGGTCAATACCCAGAGGATATGGCCCACCAAAAACTCCTGGTACAACTGGGTCAAGTTGCAGTACTGGATTTCCTTCAAGAGTCTCAAACCTACACACAGAAAAGTGACAATTATACATGAATTCTTTGGAAAATAATACAGTCACTACTTCACAGGTTTTAGCCACTTTAAAAAAAAAAAAAAAAAAAAAAGACTTGTTAACTAAAAGTCAAGGTAGCAAATTAATCTCTTCACCAAGCTATGGCTTGGCTACACTATATGGCCAAAAGTTTGTGGACACCTGACCACACCTATATGTGCTTTTTGAACATCCCATTCCAGATTTAGTCCCCCCTTTGCTACCATAATACCCTCCAATCTTCTGGGACAGCTTTCCACTAGATTTGGAATATGGCTTTGGGGTTTTATTCCCATTCAGACATTTTTTTTTTACCAAGATGGCAGCACAGTAGCACACGACCTAGGGCTGCTACATGAACCAGGCCTCGGGGGTAGAGAGCGCCAGAAACAGTGTATGAGAAAATGGAAGTGCTGCAAGCGAGCGGGCATCTGTGCTAGGTTAAAGACCCTAACCTCCCGGCTCTACCATCTATTCTCCTTTCCAATGTTCCCTCCTTCAACAATAAACTGGACTTCCTCGGACTATAGTTACCTTCCCAGTGTGAACTCTGGGACTGTGTTCTTTTTCTTAATGAAACATGGCTCATGTTTCATTACCATTCAGCTAGCCTGGCTAACCATGCATTGCACCAACAGGATAGCAGCACTATCTGGTAAGACTCATAGGGTTCACCACAGTCCTCATTGTGGAGGTGGCACTAATGCAATGGAAGTACTAAATGAATTCTGTGGCTATCAGTAACCTACAGACAGTGCACCTAGACAGATTTTTCATTGTCGCTGGGGACTTTAACCACGCAAACCTGAAATCAGTGCTGCCAGAATTCTACCAGAATGTTGATTTCACAACCAGTGGAACAAACACTCTAGACATTGTTTACACCACCATTCACAGTGCTTACAAATCTGCACCCCGCCCCCACCTTCGCTGCTTGGACCATATCTCTGTTATGCTAATCTCAGTATACAGACCACTTCTGAGATGTGCCAAACCGGTTCTGAATAGGGCCTTTCGCACCGCGGGAACTTTTTCATAGTACCTGAACTAATTGTGGAACCACCCACTTTTTGGCGTTTTCACACCTCCGGAACTGGGTGCAATTTTAGTACCGGACTGCCTTTTTCGAGAACCAAATTAGCTCCTACTCCGGAGCAGGGTCTAACCAGCACAACTGGTACTATCTGTGACGTAAGTAGATGTTGATTGGCCAAATGCGTACAAAAACGCCCTCACCCACCATGATTTAAAACGCTGTGTAAACATACTGTAGTGTCAACTTATTTCGCAAGTATGGAGAACAGCAATAGATGGACGGACGCTGAAGTGCAACACAGCTCCGATCACAGCGTCCTCCATCCTCCGGTTGTTTACGTTGTTCTTCTTTGTCTCCGTTGTTGAACGCCGCGCACAAATGAAGTCGCTGTCGACTGGCTTACGTCACTTCCTAGTGCCCACTGTCGGTGCAAATGCAACCCTTTAAATGGTACTGGGAAATAGGTCGCGCAAAATCACCCAGTACTTTAGTACTGTAAATTTAGTTCTGGAACTAAAGCGGTGTGAAAGGCCCTAATCATGTGCTGATCAGCTTGCAGCTATTCTTGCTGACATCTCCCTGAGCCAAGCTGTAGTCCCTGTGTGCTTCAAGACAACCACCATAATCCTTGAGCTGAAGAAAACATTCCTGCCTGAATGAGTACTTGCCCATTGCACTCACACCTATCATCATGAAACACATAAAGGGCAGTCTTCCCACCACCCTGGGTCCATTTCAGTATGCCTACCTTCCTATCTGCTCAAAGAGGACACCATAACTGCTACCATCCACCTTTCTCTGACTTGCCTGGACAAAAAGGACAATTATGTAAGGATGCTGTTCATAGACTTCAGTTCAGGATTCAACACAATCACCCTACAGCAACTAACAGAAAAGCTGAGCCTGCTGGGTTTGACCATCTCCCTCTGCAACTGGATCCTGGACTTTTTGACTGGGAGACCCTAGTCTGTAAGGATAACCACCACCACCTCCAGCACCACTGAATTGGACACCAGTGCCTCCCAGGGCCTCAGTCCACTGCTGTTTACACCACTGACTCTTGACTGTGCTGTGCAGCACAGTTCAAGTTACATCATCAGCAGCAATGATGAGTCAGCATACACGGAGGAGAGGGAGCAGCTCACAGAATGGTATAGAGACAACAATCTATCTTTTAATGTTGAGAAGACCAAAGAGATGATTGTTGACTTCAGAAGGACCACAGTAGATCAATCACCACTGCACATATACAGAGCAACTGTAGAGAGAGTCAAAAGCTTCAAGTTTCTGGGTGTGCACATGACAGAGGACCTCTCCTGTACTCTCAACACCACCTGCCTAGCCAAGAAGGTCCAGCAGCGCCTTCACTTTCTGCAGAGGCTGAAGAGAGCCAACTTCCCCACTCCCATCCTCACCAACTTCTACAGAAGGACAACAGAGAATGTCCTGACCAGCTGTCTCACCGTGTGGTACGAGAACATCACGGTCTCTGACCACAAGACAATAGAGTGAATTGTGAGAACAGCTGAAAAGCTCATTGGGGTCTTTCTAACCACCATCGTTGCCTCGTACAATAACCGCTGCATCTGCAAAGCTACTAGCATTGAGGACGACCCTTCTCACCCCTCTCATAGACTCTTAACCCTCCTACAGTCTGGCAGAAGTTACTGGAGCATCCGTACCGCCACCACCTGACTCTGCAACAATTTCTTCCCAAGGCAGTCAGATTATTCAACACCCTGTTGCCTTCCAACACTCACCTGGACTATTCAAACACCTAACCCAGTATGACTCAATACAGACACTTTTTATTTATGAGACTTTTTGCTGCCAATATTGCTGCTACATTTATTGCTGCTACACCTCCCAGTAGTTTACAGTTCATTGTTACAATAGCTTGCAAGCACAACACTGTTCTGTTTTCCTGTGTATCTACTGTCCTGTATGTTCACTGTTCTGTGTATTTATTGTTTTGCATATACTGTTCTGTGTATTTATTGTTCCGCACAGGTCTCACACTGTTGTGTATTTGCACTTTATGTAGTCTTGTGTACTGTACTAGTGTATTGTTATGTGTCGCACCATGGTCCTGGAGAAATGATATTTCGCTCCAATTTATGTAAGCTATATAGAGGAATAACAATAAAACCCACTTGACTTGAGGTGAGGCACTGATGTTGGGTGAGAAGGCCTGGTGTACAGTCAGCATTCCAAGTCATCCCAAAGGTGTTCAGTGGGGTTGACCTCAGGTCTCTGTGCAGGCCACTCAAATTCTTCCACATGAACCTTGGTAAACCGTGTCTTCATGTACCTCACTTTGTGCACAGGGGCATTGTCATATTGGAACATGTTTCGGCCCGTTAGTAGTAATGAAGGGAAATTGTAATAGTACAGTATACAAAGACATCCTATATAATTATGTGCTTCCAACTTTGTGGCAACAGTTTGGGGAAGGCCCATATACCGTATTGCTGTGATGGTCAGGTCCATAAACTATTTGCAATATAGTGTATGTTATTAGACTAACAATAATGATTACTCTAGCATTTATATCAACTTATGTTTCAAGAAGTCTGACAAGATCTTCTGGATAGCCAATCACTCAGTCCTAACTTTGTGATGCCTGAAAGGTTGCTATTTCTAATTGTTGATATCCTTCAGTCTAACTGGTTACTGATAAACTTACGACCAGTTTCCTCCTTTGGAGCCAAACATGGGCTTGATGCTCCACCCAGAGCCAAACATGTTGAGGGATTTGGAGAAGCAATCATTGTAGATCATTCCAGTGTAGATGGAAAATATGCCCATTAAAAGGATTATATACCGGCCTGCAAACACCATGTTAAACATCTACAGACATATATGGAAAGCAGTATTAGAGAAACGGAGTTAGAGAGTCAGCTTTAGTTTGTTAAGATATGACATATTCAGTAGTACCAAAATGTCTTCACCTAGTACTTAGGCACTAACTATTTAGTTACGCAGACCTATGGGATATACAGTAATGCAAACAGAAACTTATAGCAATAAATACACTCATCAGGATAAGAACCTGAAATCATTTAGAAAAGTTCTTAAAATTAACCAAAAAGTAAAATACTGCATTATTAAAATAACACTCTAAGATTATACATAGAAGATGATAATGCAGAGAGAATCATTGATAACTGAGCCACAAGCTCAAACCTCATTGTCACGCTTCTGTGCAAGTAGGCGACTCTCTCTGATGACAAGGTAGAGGGCGGTGCAGGTCATTAGCACACCATGACCCATGTCCCCAAACATCACAGCAAACAGAAAAGGAAAGGTGATGATGGTGTAGGGGGCTACAGCACAAAAACAATAATACAAGATTAGGACAATCTAACTAGAAAATGAGTCATTTTTTCAGTTTATTTGTGGCTTTGAGAAAGTGGCTGTTTTTATATCCTGATGTCAAAGAATTCCCAATAAACTGATTAAAACAAAACTTGGGACCAACTTTGCCTAGTTTACTGTTAATGTCAATATTTGCATAGTGCCTGGGTTAATCTCTCTGTATGTTCCAATTCCATAAGCATCCACAATGTTCTGGAAGCCAGAGGTGAATTTGGTTGTCTTGTTGTAGGTGGGTGGAGTCTGTTTGGTCTGCATTCTATTCAAGATGGAAGGAACAGTGGATCCACTCCTCTCCTGCACAGTTAATAACAGAGACACTCAAACACACAGCATAACATTTGAACCACTGGTAATAAAGGTTACACATAATGCTTCATTCATTTAAATATTCCCCTTTCCTCTTTCCTCTTTCAAGTGTTCTGTGTATTTACATTAAAATTATTTATGCAGCACACACTGCTCCTAGGGCAGCATGGTGGTGAACTGGGTAATGTTGCCACCTCATAGCTCCAGGTTCCCTGGTTCTATCCTAAGCTTGGGTTACTGTCAGTGTAGAGTTTTGTGTGTTCTCCCCGTGCTCACATGGGTTTCCTTTGGGTTCTCCGGTTTCCTTGCACTGTCCAAAAACACACAGGTAGGCACATTGGCTATGGTAAATTGCCCCTATGTGTGAATGTGTGTGCATGCACTGATGTCCCATGTGAATTCTCTTGCCTTGCACCCAGTGTTCCTGGGGTTGGCTCCAGATTCACCAAAAATTAATACAGATTTGAGTCCCAATAAAAAGCCAATAAAAGCGAGATATTAAGCAGGCTACCTACAGCCATGGAAAGAAAGAGTAGTCCACAGTAGAAGGCTTTGAAATGCATTACAGTGTCTGCTGGAAAAGTGGATTTTAATTTGATGTGATCTCAATCCAAACACCTTAGGTAGGTAGCTAGTGATCACAATGACCAACTAGAGCAATTAACAGCATAGGCAGAGAGAGGGACCATGACTTACTGAACTCGCATTTTATTGAGTTTACAAAGTATTAATTAAAGGGTGTGCACACTTGTGCAACCAACTAATTGTAAGTTTTCAGTCTTTGTTTTCCCTAAAATGTCGATTGCTACACTATATGGCCAAAAGTTTATGGACACCTGACCATCATATGTGGGCCTTCCCCAAACTGTTGCCACAGAGTTGGAAGCACACAGTTGTATAGGATGTCTTTGTATGCTGTAGCATTACAATTTCCCTTCATTAAGGGGTACTAAGGGGCCTAGCCCAAACCTGTTTGAGCATGACAATGCCCCTGTGTACAAAGTAAGCTCAATAAAGATACGGTATGCCAAGGTTTGAGTGGAAGAACTCAAGTGGCCTGCACACAGCCCTGACCTAAACCCCACTGAACACCGATGGGAAGAATTGGAACACTGGCCGTGCCTCAGGCCTCCTTGCCCAACATTAATGCCTATCATTAATGCTCTTATGGCTGAATGGGCAAATACCCACAACCATGTCAAAATCTAGTAGAAAGCCTTCCCAGAAGAGTGGAGGAGATTACAACAGTAAAGTAGGGACTAAATCTGATGTTCAAAAAGCACAGGTGGGTATTATAGTCAGGTATTCACATACCTTTTGCCAGTATATGACGTTAAAGGAAAAGGATCTGACATGATTTATCTTTGTTTATTTCTTTACACCACTAAAGACCTGTAATTTTAACATGGGTGTGTAGACTTTTTATATCCAATGTACATGGATTACACTGTCAATTTTAGATAGCTTAATAATTTCAACTGCACACACAAAAAAACTCAGTCATTTCTCATTATTGGCATCAATTAACGAAATATTAAATATGAAAAATAATTACAAATGCAGACCAACACAAATAAGACTAGTCATTCAATTAAAACAAAGTGTCAGGTGGCAGAGACAAATACAGTTGCAGTGGTATGCTTTATTTGAAGCAGACACGCAAACAAATCCAAATTTCTACAGCAAAAAACATAGTCAGAAACAGGAAGAGAGTCAGATGTACACAGGACAAAACCAGAATCGTAAAATCAGAAAGCAAAGAACAAGATCAAAAACCAGAATGCTGACTGCAGTAAAAAAGGCACGGTACATCAGACAAGATACACTGAGAGATACTTTATGTTGTGTGTATGTTTTAAGTCCACATTTATATTGTGTATGATTGAGTCCAGGTGTGCTTGGTAAGAAGGTGGGTGGAAGACCCTCCTCTTCTTCTTGAATATGGAAGAAGAGCTCACTGTAGAAAAGCTCACTCAAGGAGCAGAAACGTTTCTGACTCTGCTTCAAGGATGTGGGGGCAGAGCAGTATGGGAGAGGGGCCTGAAACTCTCTACAAAGAAGGGGGTCAAGAACGTGTTGTTTGTCCATACCCTTCCCATTTGATCAAGTATTGGAGCTTATCATCCTTGCGATGAGAGTTATTTGATAAAGTAGGCAAGGTGTCCCTGTGTATAGTGTAGATGTGTTGGGGTGTTGCTGGAGGGGCATCTTCTACTAGAGAATCTAGAGTGACAGGTTTCATGAACGATGGGGCTAAGCGGCAGTGACATGGCAGTTCCAGCTTGTAAGTTACCTGTTGATTCTTTGCAGTATCTTGAATGGTCCAATTTACTGGTCCAATTTACTGTGGAGAGCCACATGTGAACCCCAGGCTCATATTACAGTGTTTCAACTCAATGTCTGCAAAATCTTTGTAATTTTGTGCCACTTGTTCTAGCCATTGGTGTATGCTTTCCCACACTTGCTCACTCTGCCAAAACCATTTGTCTACTGCAAGGGAGCCTGTGGGGTTAGCATTCCATAGGAACAGGGGGGTTGGTAGCCAATGGGCTGAGGTGAGTGGTTGAGTGCCTTAGAGAGTTTTGGGCATACATGGCCCAAGGAAGAAATCATGACCAATCTTCCTGATTGTACACAAAAGGTTCTTTAAGAACCTGCTGATTTCTTGATATGTGTACTCGACTTGACATGGCCATGGAGACAAGGTGCAGGGACTTGAAAAACTGGTCAATCATGACCATCACGACCATGTTGTTTTGAGAGTGGGGGAGATCTGTGCGAAAATGTGTGACCAGGGTTACTGAGTTGTAGGCAGTGACATGAGTTTACCTGCTGGGAGGGCTCTGGGAACGTGACAGCATGATGAGCATGTCTCTGAGCATTTTGGGCCAACAATATGCTGTAAGAGCTGTTGTGTCTTGTGAACACCCAGACATCTGCTTACAGGAGATGTGTGTGCCAAAGTGATGAGTTCATCACTCAGGACAGGCCATACATCGGTCTTTCCAAGGGGGCATGACACTGGCACCGGTTGATCTCGGGTTTGGGCTATTTTCCAATCAATATCCCATGAGAGCACACCCAGTAAGATTGGTAGAAAAATGAGTTCCTCACTGGTTTATTTGAAGGTTGCAGGGTGAAGGCATGAAATAGAGTTGACCTTGGTGTTTTTTGAGCAGGTGAAAGTAGAAGTTAGCAAAGTCTAAAAACCTTTGCAATTCCTTGAATGTGGTGGGTAGAGACCATTCTCTGACAGCCATAATCTTGTTATTGTCCATAAGCCCCCCTTGATAACATATCCCAGAAACAAAACCTTACGAAACTCTCACTTCTCCCCCTTGCCATACAGGTGATTTTGGAGTAGGTGGGCTTGGACTTGTTTGACGTGACTCATGTTACTGTCTACGGAGGGGGAATATATCAAAATGTCATCAGTATGAGTGATTACAAATTTTCCAAGCATGTCCCAGAGGACATTGTTGATCAGACACTGGAACACTGATAGTACGCAAGAGAGCCCATACAACATTACACAGTAACCACAGTGGCCAGCAGTGGTGCTAAAAGCTGTTTTCTACTCATTCCCTTCAGGAAGATGCAGGCATTTCAAAGTTGTTCCAGGGCTGAAGGGACCAGTGCCAGAGGGCCGTGATACTTAACGTTGATTTGGTTTAATCACACTTAAGCATTGCTAACCTTGATGGGGGAAGGGGACAGGGCTTCCATGGAATGTCTGTTAATATCGGACAGTTCAAAACATCTGTGCAGATCATTTTAACCATCTGCCACCACAACAACCACAACAACCTCTGCGTCGCTGATACCTGGTTTCCCCGGAAACACATCCATCATTGGACATGGTACAGCCCAGATGGCAGAACCAGGAAAGCGCTGGACCATATCCTCATCTCTCGACGCTGGAATTCGCTTGTCACCAACTGCCGTGTGTACAGAGGAGCAGAGCTTGGCAACACCGACCATCGTCAGCCTCGCCTGGACTCCTCCCTACTCAGTGATCCCAACATCGCCACAAATTTCAGTTGCTCCATCCGCCGCACCCTCGATGCCCTGGCTACTGACAAAGTGACTGACTGGCAGACCTTCAAGGAAAGTGTCATCCAGTCAGCTCATAATGCCCTTGGATCCTCACAATCATCCCCAAACAAGCCTTGGATATCGGCGACGACATTTGACATCATCGAGCGGCGGCGTGAGGCTCGGCTCCGAGGCGACCTGACGGAATATCGGCGACTGAACCGCCAGCACAATGTGGCCATAGCTGAGGACAGGGAGAAGTTCTGGCAAGCATAAGCGACACAA
>CM040996.1:8153797-8173948 GCA_022985145.1 Pangasius djambal | reverse complement strand
GCACTTCAGCCTCCTCTTGCAGCACAATACCACCCCGGCTGATCCCACCATCCTAGTGGCTGCAAACGCTGCGGCCCCTAGTGACGCCTGCAGTACAGATCCTGTCACACCCGTGGAAGTCAGAGCCGCTCTGAAAAAACTGAACAACAGGAAAGCCCCCGGCATCTGTGCAATAACCGCCGAGATGCTAAAATCAGGCGGGGACAGCATTGTCGAGTGGCTGACCCACATCTTTAACCAGGTGTGGGAGACAGAGAGGCTTCCCAGTGACTGGACCAGAGGAGTCATCCTGCCCTTCTGGAAATGTAAGGGCGACAGGCTAGTCTGCGGCAACCACAGAGGCCTATTATCCATCCCTGGCAAGCTCTTCACCAGGATCTTGCTCACACGTGCTCTCCCAGCCATCAGAAGCAGCCGCCATCCCCAGCAGGCTGGCTTCATGCCCAACCGCTCCACAATAGACCACATCTCCGCCGTTCGACTGCTCATAGAGAAGACCTACAAATTCCGTAAAGATCGCCATCTATACACGGCATTCGTAGATCTGAAGGCTGCCTTTGACACCGTCTGCCACTCTTCACTTTGGAGTACCCTACAGGCCCTTGGAGCACCACCTAAGATCGTTGCCCTGCTCAAGCTGCTTTACAGCAACGCACAGAGCTGTGTCCGTGTGAACGTCAGAGACTCTGACTGGTTTCCCATCTCCAGTGGCGTCCGCCAGGGCTGTGTGGCTGCTCCTGATCTCTTCAACTGCATCATTGACCATCTGATGTCTAAAGTTTGTGAACGGGTCCCCGGAGTGCCCTTTGGCAGTTACCACCTGACTGACCTGGAGTACGCTGACGACACCATCCTGTTCAGCACATCCTACAGTCAGCTGAGAGACGCTCTGGGCGTATACAGTGAAGAGGCAGAGAAGCTTGGCCTCCATGTGAGCTGGACAAAAACTAAGTTCATGCATGTTGGTGATGGACCGGATCCACCTCCCCTTCGGCTTGGGGACAACATCGTAGAGCCCGTCAAGAACTTTGTATATCTGGGATCCACTGTGACAGATAACGGGGACCTAAAACCAGAGATTCTCCGCAGAAGAGCCCTGGCAGCATCAGCTCTGCAGTCTCTCTGGAAACCACTCTGGCGGCACCAGACCATCTCACGCAAGACGAAGCTCCGGATTTATAACTCAGCCGTACTGTCTATCCTGCTATATTGCTCGGAAACATGGCCCTTAAAAAAGACTCTGGCTGCAAGAATAGATGGCTTTGATAGCAGGGCTCTCAGAACCATCGAAAACATCAGGTGGCCCCAGCGAGTCTCCAACGAGGCACTTAGAGCCTGCACGTGCCAGCCCAGAGCATCTGGCCTGGTCGCACAACGCCGCACGCGCTGGTTTGGTCACGTCCTCCGTCTCCCTCCTGATCATCCGACAAAAGCCATTCTCCAGTTTGACCTGAGGGCTGCAGGCTGGAGACGACCACGAGGCAAGCCCCGCACCCGGTGGCTCGACATCATCGCGGGGGACCTCCAACAATACGGAGTTGCTGTGGAGGATGCAGAGCAGCTGGCACAAGACCGCCAGCGCTGGAAAAAACTGGTTCATCTGGTCAGCTCAACGCACCGGGATGGGTCACCCCCCCCCCATCGCAGGAGCCCTATAGATATAGATAGATCATTTTAAATTCAAGCTGATTGGCTCATCTCCCGTTTCACTAGGGGGAAGAAGACTGTTGTTGTGGTGTATTTTTAATTGATCATCACATTATTAGTACTAGTGTTACCTTTCTGCTTAGGGGAGCCTCTGCTGTCAGAGTGCACTAAACTTTCTGCAAGTCTGGGTTAATCTGCATATTTTAAGGTCTTTTCCCTTCACAATGATGAGTGAGAAGAGAGTGCTGCTGAATGGCTGGCATTTAACTCAGTTTACTTCCACAGACAAAAAATGTAGACTAAAACACCAAAAGGGAGAGATACCGTCTACCTGTAGCTCACGTTCACTCACAGCCCAAACCCCAAAACTACATTAACCATAATGCAGTGCACCTAAACATTTACCCTTTAATCTCTAACACTAGCATACTCTGATGTTAAATTGCAGAGCTCCTATGCAAAATGTGTAAAGGTATATAAACTTCACTGGATATCGGACAGAAAATATCAGTTGGCTGGAATTGAGGGCAGTCTGTCTAGCCCTCAAATTTACCTACTCAATCTACAACACCACTGAGTCCTATTCTGCCTGCATGATAGTGTAATGGTTAGGTAAATCAGTTAGCAAGGTGGAATGAAGTCGCTCATCACCTGGCATGGAAGGCAAATGGGTTGACACGTTATTAGCCTCACTGAAAGAGGACTTACCAGTTATAAGGACTGCACAATCATCTAGCAGGTGCACTGGCAAGGCAGCACAGCCCAAGGGAGTGGCACTCACACCCGGAGGTGGTGTCCCAGATCTAGGAGAAATTTGGAAGACCTCTTTCTAGATGCAGAAACAACTCAATGTTGATTATGGCTCTCCTCAGTGAAGCAGGACAGTCCGTTCATTCAGGACACACTCCCACATGCACAAGAAGGTATCCAGCCCCTGGCAGTTATCTGGTCTTCACAGACCCACAGTTACATACATAACTAGCATTTTCTCTAAGAGGGTGTAAATCAGATAACCCACACAAGCATAGGGAGATTGTAAAATACAGACAGCAAACCAAGCTCACATTTGAACCCAGGACCCTGGAGCTGTGAGGCAGCAATGATATCTGCTTCACCATCATGACATGCTGGCTGAAATTTATCATACATTAACATAACACTGATGGATGAAAAATATATTAAAAGTGTATGACAACTGATCAGAGAAATTTAATAAAAGGAGCTAATTATGAACACCAATTAAAGTTTGCTTCCTCACCGTGCCCCTCCGCAGGGCAAACTGTATTGAGTCCAGGTCAGAGACAGGGCACCACACTTCTGCAATCAAACATTTCTGAGTGACATCAATATTGCAGAGGTTCAGTGTGTGGTAGATGGCCTTCATCTTCCTCACTTTGATGAACCACACACGCAGAGTTTTAGCAGCAGCCTGAAGAACCCTCTGCCGATGATCCTCAGTTTGATTCAGCACCTGCATTAAACAACACAAGACATTTGTTTCAGATCCAGCACAGCAACACATGCAAAAAACAACAACAAACCTTAACGTGGATGGGCTATAACAGCAGAAGAACATATCAGGTTCCACTCATATCAACCAAGAACAGGAATCTGAGCTTATCATGGACACAGACTCACCCAAACTGGACAGTTGAAGATCAGAAAACAAATCATCTGTTCTTTTTCCTGTCATCAACTGTCCAGTTTTGGTGAGTCTGTGCCCATGATAGCCTCAGATTCTTGTTCTTGGCTGACAGATGTGGAACGTTATGTGGTCTTCTGCTGTTTTAGCCCATCCACCTCAAGGTTTGATGTGTTGTGCATTCTGAGATGCTTTTCTGTTCACCACAGTTGTAAAGAGTGATTATTTGAGTTACTACAGACTTCCTGTCAGCTCAGACCAGTCTGCTCATTCCAGTCTGGTGTGAAATTCTCAGGAGATCCGCAGTTTCCAAAATACACAAACCAGCCCATCTGGCCCCAACAACCATGCCATTATCAAAGTCACAGAGATCACACTTTTTCCATGTTTGATGTGAACATTAACTGAAGCTCTTGACTATATCTGCATGATTTTATTCATTGTACTGCTGTCATATGATTGCATGATTAGGTAACTGCTTAAATGAGCAGATGTACTGGTGTTCCTGTTAAAGTGGACAGTGAGTGTAGATCACAAACTTCCAACAGAAAACTTGTTGGGATTAAACTAATGGGACATCCTGGTTCAATCTTACCTTACAGACTGCTTATCAGTTCAAAAATTTTGTAATACATAAATGGTGAATTTTCTTTGCAAACAAAATTAAACTAAAGTTCTCCTCAATTCTGGAACTACAGATTTTTTTTTCCCTGCAGGGTATCATGATACTAGCTTTTACTGCTTTGCAGATGACACAACCACAACACTATGTACATCAAGCAGCCAGAACATTAAAACCACTGACAGGTGAAGTGAATAACACTGATTATCCCGTTACACTGGCACCTATCAAGGGTGGGATATATAAGGCAACAAGTGAACAGTCAGTTATCAAAGTTGATGTGGTGTGGGGTGTTCCCTGTATGCAGTGGTTAGTACCTACCAAAAGTGGTCCAAGGAAGGACAACCGGTGAACTGGCGACAGGGTCATGGGCACCCAAGGCTCACTGATGCACATGGGGAGCGAAACCTAGCCCATCTGGTCCGATCCCATAGAAGAGCTATTGCAGCACAAATTGCTGAAAAAGTTAATGCTGGTTATGATAGAAAGGTGTCAGAACACACACTGTATCACAACTTGCTGTATATGGGGCTGCGTAACCACAGACTGGTCACAGTGCCCATGCGGACCCCTGTCCACTGCCACAAGCAGCTACAATGGGCACGTGAGCATTAGAACTGAACCATGGAGCAATGAAAGAAGGTGCCCTGGTCTGATTAATCACGGTTTCTTTTACATCATGTGGATGTCCGGGTGCGTGTGCATCACTTACCTGGGGAAGAGATGGCATCAGGATGCACTATGGGAAGAAGGCAAGCCAACGGAGGCAGTGTCATGCTCTGGGCAATGTTCTCCTGGAAACCCTTGGGTCCTGGCATTCATGTGGGTGTTACTTTGACACATACCACCTACCTAAACATTGCTGCAGTCCAAGTACACCCCTTCATAGCAACGATATTCCCTAATGGCAGTGGCATCAATCAGCAGGATAATGCACCCTGCCACACCACAAAAAATTGTTCAGGAATGGTTTGAGGAGCATGACAAAGAGTTCAAGGTGAACAAGGTGTTCCCCATATCTCAATCCGATCACACATCTGTGGAATGTGCTGGACAAACAAGTCTGATCTATGGAGGCCCCACCTCATAACTTACAGGACTTAAAGGATCAGCTGCTTGGTGCCTCCTGCAGTACACCTGCAAAGGTCTTGTGGTGTCCATGCTGCGATGGGTCAGAGCTGTTTTGGTGGCATAAAGGGGATCTACACAATATTAGGCAGGTGGTTTTAATAT
This sequence comes from Pangasius djambal, assembly GCA_022985145.1. Taxonomy (NCBI): domain Eukaryota; kingdom Metazoa; phylum Chordata; class Actinopteri; order Siluriformes; family Pangasiidae; genus Pangasius; species Pangasius djambal. Next base: position 8,168,804 of record CM040996.1, on the reverse strand, counting down.
TATGGCTGATCAGTGTATATCTGAAGTCAAACAAATAATATTCAGCAACTTAGTAAGTTCATGGAATGTGAATATAACATCAAAGGCTGGATGATGAGTCTTTCTGATTTCTGACAAAAATGTCTAGGCTACTATAACGGAAACGAACTACAGAGCCCAAAATGCAATGCGTCAAGTGGGAGGAGTCAGTAAGCTGAAGGAAATGGAGGAGATAAAATCTATTTAAACACAGGTGTGTGGTATGAGAGTGGGAGTTGTGTCCGGTGATCTGAGTGTAAGGGTTTTCGTTGATGTATCAAGAGTAAGAATTTGGACAAGTTTCAACTGTCTGGAGTCTGTAGATGTTTAAAAAGCCGCCGACAATGAAACGACGAGACTGAAGATTACGGCGTTACAGGAGTTTCGCTGGCTGCACAGTGGACGAGTGTCGGATGTTCACTACGGCACGCGTTAATCGGCTGTGTTTGAACTACGCGGGATTGGGACGGTAACTTTGAGCGAGTTCGTGTTGTCTTGGCCGGACCGCAAATCCACTGACTGTGCGTTGGACTCCAGGTAGGCCTTGAACAGTTCATCCATTTACTTCAACGACGTCACTTATTCATCAATGACTCTCAGAAAAGCTGGGTCTAACGGACATCTAACCCAGACCAGACCATGGACACACACACAAACACGCACGCACATGCACACACAAACATCAATTATTTTTCTTTTAAACCTTCTGTTTAAGAAAACGCATGATATCCGTTGATTTACTATTGATGACTTATAGACGTGTGTGTTCTTCTCCCTCTTTTGAAAGATGACTGTGATGTATGGATGCTGACTTACATGGTACTTTATTTCATGAGATGATTTATTTTTGGTTGTTTATCTGTTGTGTACCTTGACATGCTTTGAATAAGGGATAGTGGGAAAAGAAACGGGCCCCACTCTGGGTTAAATTAAAAAGAAACACATCTTTGCAATTGTAAGAGTGTGGTTACTTTTTTTTTTTACTGTTCTGTGAAGTGTGGTTTAAGGTAACGGGCATAGCTCAAATCACTACGTCACACTACATTTCAAAGGCTTTGACCATTTCAGCATTTGTTACCCCTGCCTTGATTTCTCCTGCTTTTTTTCTTATAGACACTTGAATGTTTTTTCACCCAGCAATAATTAAGCTCAGCTTCCAAGGGCATGTACTTCCCACTTTCTCACAATATGCTCATATTGAAATTCATACTCAAACTGTTCTCATATCAAACATTCTGTATATGTATACAACAATGCATACTATTTGAATGACCCAAGCGCTCTTATATGTAATTCATCATAAGCTTATTAAGATATTCCCACTACCCCATGCTGTCCAGACATAGATGGCTTTCCCCTTTGAGTCTGGCTACTTTAGGGTTCCTAGTTTAACCAGTAAATAACTTACTCAAAATTTTCCAATAACTTTTAGTCTTAAAGAGCAAATCCAGCAGCCATTTTTCCTTTTGTCATGTTCCTGTTTTCAAACACCTCTGCATCCCCACCCACTGCACACCTTATAATAACTAGGAAGAAGGGTCAACCATAGGAAGACAGTGCAAGTTATTTACTTGTTGGTAGAAGATGATGTGTATTTTGGACATTTTCATAGCTAAAAAAACTCAAATTAGTGAGTCCTTTAATTCCTAGAAGGTGACCTTGATTTTATATTATACAGTGTTTGTGCCCAAAACAACAGCAAGTCTTTGGCTGGTATCTGTATAACACTGAGCTGTGTTGAAGCATTATACCCAGTACCACTTTTGTGTAATATTTAAGTATCAGTATCCAGTTGTACCAGCAGAATGTAAGTTCTATCATAGCCTAGTGTGAACGCTATACTTGATTTTATGGAAAGAAAAAAAAATGCTCGGCGATTCTGTTCAAAATGTACAATACTGCCATTTGTAGAGTAAACAGAGCTTTTACATTAATAAATCCATTGACACCTCACAGGAATATAGTCTTTGTAATAGACACTTAAACAGGAGGGCATTATGTAACTACAAATAGGCTTTTTTTATTATATTAGCCAGTGTAGTGAGCTCTGTCCTCAGGAAGTACAACATGTTATCAAATTAAGATATTGGAAAGGGAGTATGCACCATAAAATATTCTAAAGTTTACCATAGATGTAGTATTATATTGTGGTTCTGCATATTCAACAGGAATTTACAGGAATAGAAAAAGCACACACCAGTATAAAATACAAATAAATGTCATAGATAAATTGTAACGCTTTATTGTAAAGCACAATACTTTTGATTTTGGTCCTTCATCTAAGGTTAAAATATACTTCCAAGTGTTTCAATCATGGGTGTAATATATCCTGCTATGTTGGATCGAGTTTCTAATTGGCAGATTATATACTATTTCACTCTGTGCCTCAAAGTTTTGATCTACGATCACTATACTCACTACTAGGTACAACATACCTTGTTTTAAACCACTCTCAATGTATGGTTTAGAACTGATTTTCCACACTGACTTACGCTCAGCTGGTACAACAGACCCCTGTTAACTTGTTTTCATAAAAATTTAGAGGTAAGGAAAAATTAGATCCCCAGAGATTAGATATACCATCTGCAGGTCATCAATGCGGGTGCTGACACCAGCTGCCATCTCTTTCCTCTCCTGTGGGGTTTCAGGACAAGGGTACAGGGATGCACGGAACCTGACAAATAAATTCATGATTAAAGATAGGTGAAAGACAGTAGTTAATAAGAAAGGGTACTAATAAACACAATGAAATCTCTCTTTTAATCTTGAAGAGCAACTCCAGCAACTTTTTTCCTGTTGTCATGCCCCCATTTTCAAACACCTCTGCATCACCTGCCACTGCACACCTTAACCTAATAACTAGGGAGAAGGGTCAACCATGGAAAGACACTCGGTGTTATTTACTTTCTGGCAGAAGATGGAGATGTGTATTATGGTGTATTATTATCTTAAAAACTCAAATTAGTGCTTTATCTCCTAGAAGGTGATCTTGACTTTATATTATACTGTGTTTGTGCCCATAACAAAACTTAACAACAGCAAGTTTTGGCTGTTATCTGTATAACACTCTGTGTTGTGTAAACATTATTTAATAAACATTCCTTTTAAACCCAGTGCCCAGAAAGCAGCTTCCTGCATGCTTATTAATTAATTATTAATGTTTAAAATAGACAATTTGCAAAATACTGTATATTTACTCAGTCAAAGTGAGACAGGTCTGAAACAAAGTTTGTCTGAATTAATAAATGACACTGCAAGCAGTGTGAATTTAAGGAAATCATGGCTAGATTGAATTAAACAGCTTAACAAATAAAAAGGAGCATAACAAAGATTATGGTGGAGTTTCAGGAACAATTAATCTTTGGTGTTGTACTTTAGTTGATGTCAAATGGGTCTGAAAAAGTTTTACAGTCAGTGCTAAAGTTTACTATTTCCAGGTTTTCTAAAAAAAATTAAATCGAGGAGTTCGGAACCCATCAACACATGTACAGCAGTTTTGACACAAGACAAAATTAAAACCCAGTTAAGACAAATACACTGTTTGCCTTTGTAGTTTTTAACTACTGCAGTACAATTTAAAATTTGCAATGTTTTCTCTGGTTTCTCATTTGTAGTGTAAAAAATTAGTCCACCACTGCCTGGCTTCTAAAACAGTACATTTACAAGGCATGATTTTCTGTTTTCTTTCTCTAGTGTCACATACACATCAAGGTGCTGCTCTAATGGTATTTACTGGAGTTAAGTCAGACGTTATCAAGGTATGAGATAATGTGATTTAGGATTATCTTTCTGTTATATGTTTCCTGAAATTTGCTGGAATTGTTCTTTAACCTTAATCATTTATAAGAATTTTTGCAAGTTGGTCTGTGTGACTAACAACAAAATTTGCAGTCATTCAGCTGTCATGTGAATGCCAAATTTGGCATCTAACTCCGTTTCCCAGAATGCACCTCCGACTACAAACATGGCCACCAGGGACTCCAACTCTCAGTTCACACACTCAAGTTCACCTGATTACTGATTGCACACACCTGTACTCAGTCACCAACACACACTATTTAAGCACACTCACAGCACTAAGACTTTGCGAAGTATTCTTCCAGTTCTGTTTCTTATCTGACGTTTCAAGCCTTTAGTTTCATGTTTGCTATTTCTGGTTTTGACCCAAGTTTGTTTTCTTGTTTCATGATTATTGTCTCATTCTCTGAATACCTTTTTGTACATCGTCTGCCAGTTTATGTGCCAGATTTGTTTGTTTGTTGCACGCGAGCCTTTATTTTAAATAAAAGCATTCACTGCAACTGTCACTGTCTCAGCCGCCTGACAGTATACTTTGCCGCTAACATGGAGGCAGCAAGAATGTTTGAATGGCAACAGGCGATAGCGGCACAAGGCCATCTAGTCAGGGAGCACCAACACCAGATAGCCCAGCTCAATGCCAAAATCGCACCGCTGTCTTCTACACAGACAGCACCCAGCACCAAGATGGCGGCACCTATTCCAGGGCTTCCCCTCTCGTCGCTCACCCAGAGAAGTATGCAGGTGACCCCACTCAGTGTCAGGAGTTCCAGAATATGGGGCAGAATATGCCCTGGAGATCAGGATACTCTTTACCAGTAGTGGATGGAATGAACCGGCTCTCAAGGCTGCCTATCGTCGTAGGGTGAGGAAGTGAGGGTTCAGCCTGCAATGATAGGACTCACTGACCGATCTCTCTCTCCATCTCAACCACCTACTGCGCAACCGCAGTACCAAAGAGTCTCAAGAAGGACTTACCAGACACAAGCTAGGTTGAAGACATGCAAATAGGTCAGGCCAAGCTCACAATCCATGAATGTGAATGACGTAGGAGGTCTGGACTGTGCTTCTACTGAAACAGAGACCAACACAGAGTCGCTCACCACCCAGTATGTCCTGCTCCTAGTCATTCACCAATCATGAAGGAGAGTGCTCTTCTCGACCAATGCCCACCATCAGTGAGTCTCTCAAAACATTTATTCCTTCAAGCTTCCTCAATATCTGTTCAGATAAACCAATCAAGAGGTGTCTCTACCTTTGCAGCATTGATTGATTCCGGCACTGCAGGAAACTGCATCAACCACATCATTTGCCGAAGAACTCAAGCTCCACTTTCAACCACTCCAACACCAGCTCCAAATCCAAGCCCAAGATGGGGGCCCCACAGGGGAGAGTTCCATTATCCACAGCACAGAACTCCTCCATCTGCAAGTCAGCACCCTCTACCACAAGATAACCTCCCTTTTATTCATTGTTACATTAAAGTATCCCATTGTCCTTGGCTTTCTATGGAGGAAAAAGCACAACCCTCCTGGATGGAAAGAGAGCTCCCCAGGTGTTCATCCCAGTGCTACGAATCCTGTCTTAAAGTCCTGCCAACGGTGCTAGCAGCGTCCATCTCCATCAAGAGATCAAAAATATCGAGAAGTGTTCAGCAAAGCCAAAACCAGTGGCCTACCACCTCATCGTCCATATGACCGCGCTATAGAACTTATGCCCCGGACCATGTCCCCCATACCCTCCCTCAGCCATGGAGAACCAAGCCATGCAAGAATACATTTCTGAAGCACTGGCACAAGGATACATTCGACCCTCTACCTCCCCAAACTCAGAAAAGGAGGGAGTTCTTTGACCCTGCATTGACTATCATGGTCTCAGTCAGATCACAGTCAAATATCATAATCCTCTGTCCTTAGTACCACCTGCTCTAGAACAGCTGAGAGAAGCCAAAATATTCACAAAGCTGGACCTGAGCAGTGTATACAACTGGGTGCTTATTAGAGAGGGAGACGAATGGAAAACATCTTTTAGCACCACCTCTGGCCACTATGAGTATTGCGTGATGCTATATGGGCTCTCTTGCACTCCCTCAGTGTTCCAATGCCTAATTAACAATGTGCTCAGAGACATGTTGGGCCACTTCATCATCGCTTATATTCTTCATCCACAGAAAATCATGTTACCCATGTCATCCAAGTTCTACGCAGACTAAGGGACAATCAGCTCTATGTCAAAGGAGAAAAGTGCAAATTCCACGATACCCAGACCTCATTCTTGGGCTATATCATTAACCCTGAAGGGGTTTTCATGGCTCAAAGTAAAGTCATGGTGACAAAGACCTGGCTTAAACCTTGCACAGTTAATGATCTTCAGTGCTTCCTGGAGTTTGCCAGTTTCTACCATCACTTCATTGGGTGCTTTATCTCTTCATTGGGTCACTTCATTGGGTGCTTTAGCTATCACTAGCCCCCTAACCACTCTGCTGAAACAGATCCATAGTAGTTACGGTGGAACTGTGAGGCAGACCAGGCTGTGGTCCAGTTGAAGGAAGCTTTCACATCAGCGTCTATTCTCCAACATCCCGACCCCACTATACCATTCGTCGTCAACATGGATGCCTCCAATGCGGAAGTCAGAGCAATACTCTCACAAAGATTTGGATAGAAACTCAAACTTCGTCCTGTTGCATTCTTTCAAAGAAACTCACATCTGCAGAATGTAATTATGGCATGGGGAACAGAGAGCTGCTGGCAGTTAAGCTAGCCCTGGAGGAATAGAGCCGCTGACTCGACACCCTGCACCCTTTTATCATATTCACCAATCACAAAAACCTTGAATATCTAAGAAACGCTAAGCAACTAAATTCTTGCCAAGCCAGATGGGGCCTATTCCTCACACGATTCCAATTCCCCTTCTCATACTGACCAGGCTCCAAGAATGGCAAACCAGATGCCCTGTCCTGCATGCAACCAACCGCGCCAACTGAACGAAACCAGGAACCCATTCTCCCTGAATCATGCTTCATAGGTGCACTAACCTGAGATCTGAATCAAGAAATAAATCGTGTCCTTTGTAACACCTCACCTACAGCCCAGACTCATCACCTGGGCTCATAAATCACCAGCTTTGGGACACCAAGGTGTCCACAAGACTTCTCAGGATCAAATACTGGTGGCCCCATATGTTAATGGATATCCACACGTTCATCTCATCCTGTACAGTCTGTGCACAGTCAAAGATTCCACAAACCTTGTCTGCAAGAAACTGATGCCACTACCCACTCCACAACGTCCATGGTCCCACCTTGCCCTGGACTTCATGACAGACCTCCCCATCTCATAGGGAAAGATGGTAATCCTGGTCGTCAGAGATCGGTTTTCCATGTCCCTTAACCTGATACCACTGCGCAAGTTACCCACAGCCTTTGAAACTGCAAAGCTCATGTTTAATCATGTTTCACTACTATGCCCTACTAGAAGATATTGTAAGTGACCAAAGAGCACAATTCAGCTCTCAAGTCTGGAAGAACTTCATGGAGAAGCTGGGTGTGACTATCAGCCTCAACTCGGGCTACCACCCTCAGTCCAACGGCCAAGTGGAGTGGGCCAATATGGAAGTAGGAAGATTTCTAAGGTCCTTCTGTACCTCTAACCAAGAGGACTGGGCCCTCCCATGGGCTGAGTATGCCCAAAATCCCTGAGGCATTTGGCCACACAGCTCACCTCCTTCCAGTCCATCCTCAGTTACCAACCTCCCCTATTCCCATGGAATGCCATCCCTACAGTGCAGTTGACTAATGGTTCAGGTGGAGTGAGCAGATATGGGAGGCAACACATCAACATCTAGAACAAGTGGCCCAAAGCTACAAAGAATGTGCAGATTGACACAGAACAAACTACCAGCCCGGAGATCAAGTTTGGCTATACATGTGGAACATTCACATGGACCAAGGGTGCAGAAAACTCTCATACCATTATACTGAACCTTACAATCCTCCAATGCATCAATGATGTCACCAGCTCAAGCTCCCTAGAAACTGTCGGCTCTCTCCGTTATTCCATGTGTCACACCTCAAGCCCGCAATTCAAGGTCCATTAGCAGAGGAAGCATCCCCATCCACACCACCTGAACCTCTACAAATCACGGGAAAACCTGCCTACAGAATCAAAGCCATCCTCCACTCATGTCACAGAGGGGGTAAGCTCCAGTACCTGATTGACTGGGAGGAGTATGGTCCTGCCAAAAGGTGCTGGATCCCAGCCCATGATGTAGTCAACCCTTTCATGATTCACAACTTCCATACCTGGCATCCTAAGAAACCCAAACTTCATCCCAGCGACTGACCAAGAAAGAATTCTGCTCCCAGAGTGAGCTCCTCAAGAGGAGGCTTCTGTCATGTCAGTGCCAAATTCGGCATCTGACTCCATTTCCCAGAAGGACTCCATGTTAGTGCATCTTTATTTTAAATAAAAGCTGCAACTGTCACAGTCTCTGCAACTTGACATCAGCTGTATGGAATTACTTATTATTCTCAGCTACTGAAGGTACATAGTCCATCTATAACATTTCTTCTGGAAGCACAGCTTAATTATTAAGCATTATATTATTACACTTGCTTTTGCCCTATTTGGCAAACTTGAGTCACAGTAGAAAGGATAAACTCATTGAGATGACATACAAAACCTTAAAAGAAGACTCAGTGATATCTAGTGGTATCTAAATATCTGTTTAAAAAAACAAATATCTGTATTAAATATCAATGAAATCAATACATAATCCTGGCTGTCCTGGAAAATGGTTACCTACCCCTCACAGATCTTCTTCACACGGTTTTTCAGTTGGTCTCCTTGGAAAAAGATGATAAATACTGATTTATGAACTTGATCTCCCTGTAAGACAAATAAATTACAGCTATAAGCCTTACAATTTCATCAGCTTATTAAGTATTGTAGTACAAAACAAGTGGCCATAATGACCATCCAAAATAGATTTAGTGTCTATATATGAGAACATCAGTGTATAGAAACAAAACTATAAATGAATGAATGGAGCGGTAGCACTCACTGTTGTGGGGTCCTCAAGGGGGTCCTCAATCTCGGCCAGTCGTAAAAACACATTGCCACGACAAACCCTCCAAAGCATCCGCTCAAAAGTGGGTATCCGTTCACGGCTTATTACACCAGCAACAAATCTGCAGAGACAATCTACATTATACAACATTCAGATAAAATGTTGATATATAGGAACTAATAGGAACTATAGGAAGCAATGACATTAGGTATGTGACCTTGATCACATTGCATATTAAAGAAGACTCACCCAAGCCGCAGTGGGGCCCCTCTCCCAGCCTCACTTGGATCCAACAGAGATGAAGTCTCCTCCAGCAGGTTGGGGTCTTCCATCTAATAATAATGACAATAAACATAATGTAGCACTCACATGGTTAACTAAATGTTATGTCATATGTTATACACTCACTGACACTTTATTAGGAACACTATACTAATACACGGTAGGGCCTGCCTTTGCTCTCAAAACAGCCTCAATTCTTCATGGCATGGATTCTACAAGAGTTTGGAAACAGTCCTTTGAGATTCTGGTCCATGTTGACATGATTGCATCCTGCAAATCTTGCAGATTTTTTAGGTGCACTTTCATGCTGCCAATCTCCCATTCTACCACATCCCAAAGGTGTTCTATTGGATTCAGATCTGGTGACTAGGAAGGCCATTAAAGAACACTGAACACATTGTCATGTTCACGAAACCAGTTTGAGACAACTTTTGCTTTGTGACATGTTGTATTATCAATATAGAAAATGGGTAAATTGTGGCCACGAAGAGATGCACATGGTCTGCAACAATACTCAATTAGGCTGTGGCATTCAAGCAATGACTGATTGGTATTAATGGGCCTAAAGTGTGCCAAGAAAACATTCCCCACATCATTACAGCACCTCCATCAGCCTGGACTGTTGACACAAGTCAGGTTGGGTCTCTGGATTCATGTTGATTCAATTCTTACACTACCATCTGTGTGCCTCAGCAGAAATCGAGATTCATCATACCAATCTATGTTTTTTCCAGTCTTCAACTCTCCAGTTTTGGCAGCCTCAGCTTTTATAGCCCATCCACTTCAAGGTTCGACATGTTGTGCAGAAAAATGAGATGCTTTTCTGCTCACCACAATTGTACAGAGTAGTTATCTGAGTTACTGTAGGCTTTCTGTCAACTTGAACCAATCTGTTCATTATCCACTGACCTTTAATAACAAGGAATTTCTGTCCGCAGTATTGCTGTTCAATTTATGTATTTTCTTTATTGCAACATTCTGAGTAAAATCTAGAGACTTGGCTGATTAGATAATTGCATGAATGAATAGGTGTACAGGAGTTCCTAATAAAGTGTTTAGTGAGTGTAGTGTTTTGCGCACTGTGAACATGATAGGCCGACATGTTTTTATCTAATATACTGCATAGTATCACTCAATTGTGGAAACTTTTAAAATTGAATAGCACAAACAAAAATGCCAGCTTTACAGAAAATCCATTTGCACTAAATTTTAGATACTGAAAATCATTTAAATGCTCTATGGAAGCTTTACAAAACAGAGGACTCAGTACAAACCTGTAGTTGAATCCATGTGCAGTAAAGCACACAGGAACAATATCAGTTCCATGATTTGTACAGTGTTGATCAGAGGCGCAAATCTATATATCTATCTATACATAAGTATTTGGACAGTGACATACTTTTCGTAATTTTGTCTCTGTACACCACCACAATGGAATTGAAATGAAGCAATCAAGATGTGATTGAAATGCCTTTCAGCTTTAATTCAGGGGGTTTACCAAAAATATTGCATTAGCCATTTAGGAATTACAGACATTTTTACAGAGTCCCTCCATTTTCACAGGCTCAAAAGTAATTGGACAATTGACTGTTAAGCAGTTTCATGGCCAGCTGTGGCCTGTTTCCTCACTAGTTCATGACAAATTAAGGAGATAAAAGATTCAAAATGTTGAATTTGCATTTGGTAGCTGTTCATGGGAACTTTCAATATGAAGTCCAAAAAGATATTATGAGCACTGAATTCTTTCCTTGTTGATGAAAAACCCCTTCACAATATCTAGCCAAGTGAAGAACACTCTGGAGGAGGTAGGCATATCACTGTCAAAGTCTACAATCAAGAGACCGCTTAATGAATTTAAATATAGATGGTTTAACTCAAGATGCAAACCACTGGAAACACTCAAGAACAGAAAGGCCAGATTAGAATTAAAAAAACCCTGACCAGTTCTGATGCAAGATTAACTTGTACCAGAATGATGGGAAGAGAAGAGTATGAAGAAGGAAAGGAAGGGCTTGTGATCCAAAGCATACCACATCATCTGTCAAATATGTAGAGGCAGTGTTATGACATGGGCATGTATGGCTGCCAATGGAACTGGGTCACTGGTGTTTATTAAGGAAGTGACTGCTAATAGAAGTAGCAGGATGAATTTTGAAGTGTACAGAGCTATACTTTCTGATCAGATTCAGTTAAATGCTGCAAAACTGATACTTCACAGTATATATGGATACTGACCCAAAACGTACCACGAAAGCAACCCGAAATCTTCTTAAGGCAAAGAAATTAAATGTTCTTAAATGTCTTACAACCTCAACCCAGTTGAGCATGCTTTTCACTTACTGAAGACAAAACTCAAGGCAGAAAGACCCACAAACAAGCAGCAACTGAAGACAGCTGCAGTAAAGGCCTGGCAAAGCATCTCAAGGGAGGAAACTCAGCATTTCATGATGTTCATTGGTTCCAGACTTCAGGCAGTCATTGACTGCAAAGGATTTGCATCCAAGTATTAAATATAATTCTAATATTTATGATTACGTTAGTTTGTCCAATTACTTTTGAGTCTGTGAAATTGGAATAAAATGGCTGTAATTCCTAAATGGTTATTGCATATATATATACATACTGATCAGCCATAATATATACATATACAGTAAGGTCCAGAAGTATTTGGACAATGACAGAGTTTTTGTGATTTTGCCTTTATACACCACCACAATGGATTTGAAATAAAACAATCAAGATGTGATCAAAGTGTAGACTTTCAGCTTTATTTTAAGAGGTTCCACAAAAATATGGCATTTACCATTTATGAATTACAGCCATTTTCACCAAAGTACCTCCATTTTCAGGGGCTCAATGGTATTTGGAGAAAGTGACATAATTGTAAATATAACCATAATTTTAATACTTGGATGACAATCCTTTGCAGTCAATGACTGCCTGAAGTTGGGAGCCCATGTTCTCAAAACTCAAATTCTGAGTTTCCTCCCTGGAGATGCTTTGCCAGGCCTTCACTGCAGCCACCTTCAGTTGTTGCTTGTTTGTGGGTCTTTCTGCCTTCAGTCTTGTCTTCAGTAAGTGAAAATCATGCTCTATTGGGTTGAGATCAGGCAAATGACTTGGCCATTGAAGAATATTCCATTTCACTGCCTTCAAAAAGTCTTGAGTTGCTTTCTGTATTTACATTCATGAAGGCGTCTCTTGACTGTAGATTTTGATAATGATACGCCTACCTTCTCCAGAGTATTCTTGACTTCGGTTGATGTTGTGAAGGGGTTTTTCTTCACCAAGGAAAGGATTCTGTGATCATCCACTTTAGCTGCCTTCCGTGGTCTTCCAGGCCTTTCAATGTTGTTGAGCTCACCAGTGCTTTCTTTCTTTTTAATAATGTACCCAACTGTTGGATTGGCCACACCTAAGGTTTTTGCTATCTCTCTTATAGATTTATGTTGTTTTTTCAGCCTAATGATGGCCTCCTTCACTTGCACTGAGATCTCCTTGGACTCCAGCCGAACAGCTGCCAAATGCCAACTCAATACCTGATATCAACTCCAGACCTTTTATTTGCTTCATCTGTCTTGAAGTAATGAAGGAAAATGAGGAAATACCTTTGAGCCCCTGAAAATGGAGGTACTTTGTTGAAAATGGCTGTAATTCCTAAATGGCAAATGCCATATTTTTGTGGAACCTCTTAAAATAAAGCTGAAAGTCTACACTTCAATCACATCTTGATTGTTTTATTTCAAATCCATTGTGGTGGTGTATAAAGGCAAAATCACAAAAATACTTCCGGACCTGAATGTATATACTGATCAGCCATAACTAAAAACATTGAAAGGTAACGTGAATAATATTGATTATCTTGTTACAGTGGCACCTGTCAAGGGGTAGGATATATCAGGCAGCAAGTGACCAGAAGTTCTGTTCTTGAAGTTGATGTGGTGGAAGCAGAAAAAATGGGCAAACGTAAGGATCTAATTGACTTTGACAAGGGCCAAATTGTGATGGCTAGACGACTAGGTCAGAGAATCTCCAAAACGGCAGGTCTTGTGGGTTGTTCCCACTATGCAGTGATTAGTACTTAACAAAATTGGTCCAAGGAAGGACACTCAGTGAACCAGTGACAGGGTCATGGGTGCCCAAGGCTCATTGATGCACATGGGGAGCGAAGGCTAGCCTGTCTGCTCTGATCCCACAGAAGAGGTACTGTAGCACAAACTGCTGAAATAGTTAACAATGGCTATGATAGATAGGTGTCAGAATACACACTGCATCACAGCCTGCTGCATACAGGGCTGCGTATTCGCAGACCAGCCAGAGTGCTCTTGCTGACCCCTGTCCACTGCAGAAAGCACCTACAATGGGCACGTGAGCATCAGAACTGGAACATGGAGAAATAGAAGTCCAGGTGGCCTGGTCCGATGAATCACATTTTCTTTTACATCATGTGGAAGGCTGAGTCCTTGTGCGTCATTTACCTGGGGAAGAGATGGCACCAGGATGCACTGTGGGAAGTAGAAAAGCCGGTGGAGGCAGTGTGATGCTCTGGGAAATGTTCTGCTGGGAAACCTTGGTTCCTGGCATTCATGTGTATGTTACTTTGACATGTACCACCTACCGAAACATTGTTGCAGACTAAGTACTCCCCTTCATGGCAACGGTAATCCTTGATGGCAGTGGCCTCCTTTAGCAAGATAATGCGCACTGCTGCACTGCAAAAATTGCTCAGGAATGGTTTGAGGAGCATGACAAAGAGTTCAAGGTGTTGACTTGGCCTCCAAATTCCCCAGATCTCAATCCGATCAAGCAGCTAACCTGCTTTTAGACAGTGGATCCCCTTTATGCTGCTCTCTTAAGGTCACAAACAGGTGGTCAGTGACCTGCCAGCAGGCTTTCATTTTTCACCTGCTTTTTAATGCATATTCTCACTTGCAAGCACAGATAGGATGATGGGTAAAAATGGTGTGTTTGGCCACTGCATGACATGTTTATACTCTGGTCCTCAACCTAGACATTATGCGCCAACCAATAACACAAACGATTCATCTGCTTGCCTGGCCATAGTGATCTAGATCCAGAAGAAACACTTATAGTCGACTATGCAAAAACTCTAAAGCTATAATTTCATGTGATTTGGCCTGCTGTGCCACAGTGACCCATTTATCTAGAACAGAATGTCTGGTCTGATGGGTAGTGGGCATGGAGGGCCTGTCAGTAACGTTAAAAAATGTGGATTCTTTGTCTATTCAGTCAGAATGGGGCTTTCAGCAACATTTGGTTGTCTTTTGAATGTATTGCCCGGTCATCCACAACAGTGCCAACAGTGGGAAGGCATACAGCCATTGATTTGGCCAATTGTGAACCACAGCGATTTACAAATTCATTGATTTCTGCTTAACCATAAGTGTTTCAAAGTAACTGAACCACCTTCTTGCTTGTCTGCCAACACTCACATGGGCAAATGTGAGACCCATCTTTAATTATGCCAATATAGCCATAACACGAGCCTATAGAGCATTCAGTGCCGTAGTCATGTACATGCTTTTCACTTTGATCTTCAGTGTCCTTCTTTGTCAAGATATCTGCACTTTCTGCTGAAGTGGGCTTCAAGTTCAGAGAATGAGAAGCAGTCACTGATAGCACATCAGGGTCTGTCTTTGTATCCAATGTAGCTGTACTAGTCTCCTTTGAGCTCTGTACTTCAATGTGCTGTTGTTTTTCTGTCAACAGCTTTCACATTTGGCACATGCTGTCTGGCCAGCTCCTCTACCGCATCTACTGTTTGCTGCTCTCCTTGCTGTAGCCACGCCATACCAGAGTAAGGTTATGAATAGACAGC
>CM040996.1:8122375-8153697 GCA_022985145.1 Pangasius djambal | reverse complement strand
AAAAAAAAAACCCCCCCCCCCCCCCCAAAAAAAAAAAATCATTATGATTAAAAATATAAGAGAAAAGTACGTTTTGAGAAAAAGTCTAGCATCATCTGTTTGTATATGAATGAATGAAAACAGACAATCTAAAAGCAGACAGGATAATTGTGAATAAAATCAGGTGAGAAACAGCAGCAAGAATTGCTTCAGACATCAGTGAAAATAACTAGATACAACTACAGCACAAACTATTTAAAACAGGATCAACGAGCATGGATACAGAGGGAGGGTAATGCGTCAGAAACCATTCTGGCTATCGCTGTTTTTACTACAGGGTCGTTGGTGAGCTTGTGTTCACTGGTGGCATCCTGATCTCAGAAGTGTACATAGGCATCTTTGATGCAAACTTGCAGAAATCAGTGAAAAGGTTATTCAGGCAACAGAAGTGGCTTTTTCAGAATAATAATTCTCCAAAGCATACCAGCCTGCTTTTGAAAGAATACTGACCTAAACCTTATAGAGTATCTATGGGATGCAATGTAGAAAAAATTGTTGATTGACAATGTTCTAATGTGGATGAACTGAAAGTTGTTGGTTGAAACTTGGAAGAAACGTCCACCACAACAGTTACTGAAGCTGCTTGATTCCATGTCCAGATGTTGTCAAGAAGTTCTGTGATGGCAAACTAAATACTAAAACATTATAATATTTTTTGTCTAATTTTGAACAGTATATATTATTTTTATCTATTTTTGGGAAATGTTGCTTGAAAGGTGTATTTGTGTTATCTTTCTTTAAAAAAATGCCATTTGTTTTCACATGTTGTTTTCTAATGCAGTGAAATTCATAAATTTGTAATTGTGGCTTAAGTGTCCAAATACTTTTTGACATTAAGTCCACGAAATAAGCAACTGGGACAACTCTACTAGTTCCTGTGGAAACCGCCTCGGTGGTCTGGACTGAAAGGAAGTAAAACCAAAGTTATATGTCATGTCTCTGTTGCTCTCAGGTTGAAAAAAATGTTGAAAAACAGGCAGTGCTCAGCTTCAACTTCAAAGAAAAGGAGACACAGTAAATATGAATGTGGAAGCAGTTTTGGAAACATGAACATTATGGAAACCGGTCACTTGTTCAGCTTACAACATGTGAATATGTTTACTAAGCAACAATATCAGGCTACTGATAAAAAGTCATCATTAACTGATCTTTTCATGCAAAATAGGCAGGCTTCTGTACATATCAGATCATGACACACACTCAGGGTACTTGATGTTCAAGTAAATGTTTTTCAAAAGCACCAGTGCAAATCTCTCCTATAATCTGCATTAGTTATGTTGTTGCTAAATCAATATTTCAACAAGTCTAATAATCAAAGACCAGACCTCATCAAAGAACTGCTGGGTACGTCTTAGGATGTGCTTTAATTCAGTCAGCTCCAGAAAATTCTTCTTCAGGGCCTCTTGGTTGGTGTTGATTTCCTTCAGTTCATTCTCCAGCTTCTCAAAAGTTGCCTAGAGATCCAAAATGAAAATGCAAAAAATTCGGAAAACTGATTGGTATACCCAAATACCATTGTCATAGCTGATTTTAATTATAAGTATAAAACTTCTTAGAATGTTCAAATGTTTATACCCACAGTACATAATAGTACATCAGAAAATCAGATAAACATAGACCTCGAGATCGATCATGTCTCTTGGAAATGGTACTTCTGGATTTTCACCAGTGTCCACAATGGGGATGTTGGCTTTCTTAATCTCTTTCTCCACAAACCCTGTGGAAAAATGGCACCAACATGTTCTGTAACTCATTAGGACAGGCTCACCAATTTTTTAACATTTCAAAATGGGGCACCGAGTTAACTTCTGGGCTTTTTCTCTAAAAGTTTTTACAAGAAGTTTTAACTCTCTTAGAACAGACTTCTATTGTCTACCTCAAAACCAAATATGAATATCCATACATTGGACTATTCAAAAAATGACATACATTCCCTTCAAAGAGAACCAATTTTCCCTTTTGCAAAATTTCCCTAGAGTGTCATTAAAGTCGTTGTGTGTGACTCACGCAGCTTTCTATCCATCTCCTCACAGCGCCGCACTTCATTCACAAACTTCCTCTGGAACACATTCACATCAGGGTTGAGCTACAAAAGGGGTTGATGACATGGTTAGTTACTTTGCTTTCAAGGCTATCAGAGAATTGAAGAGGCCTATAACTGTAAAGTGAGCATTGTATTAAAATATTTTTAATACAATTAATCTTATTACTGTGCTTGCAAGTAAAGAACAGTATGCAATTTTTTAATAATAATAATAATAATAATAATAATAATAATATTTTCTATGGTAGTCTATGGCAGCTTGTAGAACGTTTCGTACAGTTTTTATGAAATTTGGCACAGTGATAGAGGACAGTCTCAGTTACCTTCATAGCAGTTTTGGTGTATGCCACTCAAGCCCTCTAGTGCCACCAATAGGGCAAATTTGGACATATGTTTACAATAATATTTCCACAACTGAATGTTGAAGAAATGTGATTCCTCTTTCTTCTGATTCTTTGGGTTAAGCCGAGTTCAACAGGAGATGGTAATCTCTGCCATTTTGAATTTTTTTTTAAAAACAGTTTCTTCTCTTTTTCTCCTACAAATTTGGGTCCATTATCAGCAAATTTTAGTCTATCCCACAAAATGTTGTTCCTTTGATTTTTGATATATGGGCTGGTTTGTCCATAAAATGCGAATGAATTTAATGGCAAAGCCACCAAACAGGAAGTGAAGGTATATCTCAGCAACAGTGTGAAGACTTCACGCTAAGGGTCTCCAAGAAGATTTCTCTATATTAACCTCTAGGTGGTGCTATAATTCACAAATTTGTAATATTGCTCATAACTTTTGAAACACACCACATTAATCAAGTTTCTTATTCCTATTGATTCCCTTGAGTGTGCTGATAACAGTAACAAATTGTGATTTCTCATGTGTGATTTTTGGTCATTTTGAATTTTTTTTTTTTGCTTCTTCTCCTACCAATCATCACCAAATTTGGCATGCTCAATTGGGAGACCAGACTGATAAATGGCTGTTACTATTTTTGATTTATAGGACAGTTTGTACATAATGTGCAAATGAATTTCATGGTGAAGCTGCCAAACAGAGAATGAGGCCATATGACAGCAACTGTGTGATGTATACTTTGTAGGTAACTGAAGGACCTCATCATAAGGGTCTCCAAGAAGTTTTGTCTTAATTCACATCTCAGTGGCACTGTAATTTGCAAATTTGTAAAAGTGCTCATAACTTTTGAACCACTCAACATCAAATCAATTTTCTTGTTTCTGTTGATTCCCTTCTGAGTGTTGGTGATCTAAGGAAATTGCAATCTTTCAAATTGGCCATTTTGAATTTTAACAAAAAACTGTTTATTTGCTTCTTCTACCACAAATTTTACTGAACAAACCTGAACAAAAGTTGTTTCTCAGAGTTTTGATATGATGGATATTTTCTCCGTAATGCTAAAATGAATTTGATGGTGAACTCACCAAACAGGAAATGAGGGCATATCTCGGCAACAGTGTAATGTAATTTGTCCAAACTTTGGAGATGAGTAAATTACCTTGTCCTAAAGGACTCTAACAACTTTTGTCTAAATCCCTCTAGGGGTCACTATAATTCACAAGTTAGTTAAACTGCTCATACTGTCTTCCTCCATTGTTAAGGGGTGGAGACAGAAAGTGCTTGGCCCCATTAATTGCTGCTTGCAGCTATATTTAGACTTAGGTCTGTCCTCAGTTCCTGCATGATCCATCCTGATGCTCTACTTTTGCTTGGAGCTTCCTTCACCAAAAAATTACTTGCTTCTGCTGAGGATGGCCCCACATGGCTAAGATTGCCATCTCATCCATTATTCAGGGCATAATTTCATTAGATAATATACACTGCTCAAAAAATTAAAGGAACACTTTTTAATCAGAGTATAGCATCAAGTCAGTTAAACTCCTGGGATATTGATCTGGTCAGTTAAGTAGCAGAGGGGGTTGTTAATCAGTTTCAGCTGCTTTGGTGTTAATGAAATTAACAACAGGTGCACTAGATGTGCAACAATGAGACGACCCCCAAAACAGGAATAGTTTTACAGGTGGAGGCCACTGACATTTTTTTCCCTACCCATCTTTTCTGACTGTTTTTCACTAGTTTTGCATTTGGCTAGGGTCAGTGTCACTACTGGTAGCATGAGGCGATACCTGGATCCTACAGAGGTTGCACAGGCAGTCCAATTCCTCCAGGATGGCACATCAATACGTGCCATTGCCAGAAGGTTTGCTGTGTCTTCCAGCACAGTCTCAAGAGCATGGAGGAGATTCCAGGAGACAGGCAGCTGGTGCAGTGGGTCCTGGGTTCCTCCTGGTGCACAAGAATACCCGGCCTCATGTGGCGAGAGTATGCAGGCAGTTCCTAGAGGATGAAGGAACTGATACCACTGAATGGCCCCCACGCTCGCCTGACCTAAATCCAATAGAACACCTCTGTGACATTGTTTCAGTCCATCCGACGCCGCCAGGTTGTACCTCAGACTGTCCAGGAGCTCAGTGATGCCCTGGTCCAGATCTGGGAGGAAATACCCCAGGACACCATTTATCGTCTCATTAGGAGCATGCCCCAATGTTGTCAGGCATGCATACAAGCACGTGGTGGCCATACAAACTACTGAGTACCATTTTGAGTTGCTGCAATGAAATTTCAGCAAAATGCACAAGCCTGCTGCATCATTTTTCCACTCTGATTTTCAGGGTGTCTTTGAATTCAGCCCTCTGTAGGTTGATAATTTTCATTTCCATCAAATGATGTGGCATCCTTTTGTTCCTAACACATTACCCAGTCCATATCAGTATAGATATCCAGCATGATATTTTTCCCCATTGAGATCTGATGTGTTTTCAAAGTGTTCCTTTAATTTTTTTTTAGCAGTGTAAATTTAAGGATAAAATCTAAAAGGAAATTTTAAAAAGACCCTGATGCTTATACTGAAGATCTTCTTAAAATACTCAGTACTGTTTGGCTTTATAGCATACAGTTTTGAAGAGTAATTACTCATAATCTCACTTGTTACGCTGTACAGAGCTTTTGAATTTATTTTAAAATGTTTCTTTCTTTAACATGTATCTTAATCCATTCCTTTCATCTCCTTGCAAGCACAATATTTCCACTGAGCAATTTTCACCACCCTCTACTAAATACCCTACTAAATACTTGAATACTCACATCTCTGAACTGTACCATTCCCAGTTCCCCCAGTTCACTGACACAACAATATGCAGCCTCAGATTGCAGGAAGAGCTGGGCTAGGGTCATCTCCTCACTACGGAATAGCTCTCCCATTGTGCTCCACTGTACACACAGTTAACACAGCGGAAAGAAATAAGGCTCCCGAGTCTCCCGCTAACACAGAGGAGAAAGCCTGGGAGAAAAGACACATTGCTGATGGGTAGTTTATTAGCATTCACATACAGAACATAAATTAGATTTAAAAATTTATTTGATAAAATTGTTCATTCAGTTCAATCAAATTAGTAGTTAAGAGTCCTCTAGCCCCATATCTACCCACAGCCCTTGAAATCATTCCATCTTCCCCCAATTTACATGGACATATGCAAGTACATACGTATATTCAAGTGTTAATGTTCATGACTGTGGTAATCAGTGATAAAATACATGAACTTTGTCATTACTTTGTAGGTATGCAGTATCAAACCATATTTCACCACATCATCTGCCTGAGTCATCTGCTAAGAAGGGAATCTGAATGGGTATTTCTATCAAGGTACACATATTTACACATGGGTTAAGCACCTGCCTAAGTATTTTTATTTTTTTTTGTTATCTGCAAGCAGTTCATGCCTTCGAGGCTGACAGATTTTTCTCGAATAGAAGTGTCCAAGACTTGTTTTTTCTATAGCATTGAGACTAGTACCTTTAAAATCAACCACTCACCTTTAAGCCTGAAAAAAAATCAGGGATAGCAAATGCAGACTGAACATGGAAATTGCATTTATTTTCTCATTTTCTGTCAAATGCAACACCAAGTATTATAAAAGTGAGAGGTCATTTTAAAATTGAAAACTAAAAAATACAAATATGATGATATATGAATGAGAAAATGGCACGCATTGAAATAAATGTTATAGGAGTCTAGTATATTGTCAGTATATTGCTGCATGAATAGTCTTAGTTGTAATTATCACAATCACTGCAAATTTGTTTTAATTTAACAATATAACTTCCATGCTCATTATTCAGAAAGTTATGGAACAGAACTTGATCCAGCTGCATTTTTTTTTACAGGATTACTTGTTGGCACAACTTAAACATAACTTAATGAGGATACGAGATACTAGACTGAGGTCAGGAAATTGTAATGTGTGCGCAGGATGTAGGGTATTTTAACATGCTTTTAATTCGCTATTTGGAGATGTCAAATTAATAAAATAATGCCAGTGTTTTTGTTCATTTGTTGCACGCCCTGTAAAGAAAGCATGCTGACGGTTTGAAGGATAATTTGTTTAGTGTATTTACAGCCCAAAATGTTGGGATATTATGTCACCGTGGTTCTATGCACACCGGATAATTGCCAGGAGGAGGTGTTTTTACACCTGGGCACCTTCTATACATGCGCACATGTGCCAAGACCTTACAGTAAAGTCACATGGTATCTGAAAAAATAAACTCGTCAAAGGCGGTCATTCCCTGGAACCTCCTCGACACACGCTGGCTCAGAGTGACAGGGATGGAGAATCCTGGTGGTTATCTTGTATTCACCCCTCCTAACCATCAGGGGGCATTGTTTTAATACCTGGATAAGCTATAGCAGTACGTCTTTAGGAACCAACTCACCCAAGATGCAGTGGAAGCATGTTTGGATATGACCACTGCACTCATTCCACTGGGAGGACACCTATGAGTACTGCCCATGCTTCACATGGAATGACATGTTAGGGCAGGGGCCTAACACCTGGGCTGTTTTTTGGCTCTGCACTGGCCAGTCTGCTGAGCCAGGGGAGCAGCTGGTGTCATGCCACCATAACAGCTGATCTGGTGATTGAATTGGTGCTGTCCAGTTCAGGTAATAAGGCACACGCTGGGCATAGCAAGGATCATTCAGGTGGTTCCCCTTCATGAAATACTGCAAGTCAGTCAATTGATTCACAAATATGAACCCTGGATTAAGACACAGGGTTACTCCCACATCAAGAATGGGGCCTTCTGAGAAACCCATTTAAACATTCTACACTGGCTCATAAGAGGAGTAGGTCAGTGACACAGTCACATGGGTGAGGTCCCAGTCTGGGCTCTTTGGACAGGGCAATGGGCAGAGGCATCTCACATCCTACAGAAAGGTTGCAACAAATTTATGAGTGCCTAGTGAAATACCATCTCTCGCACTGCCATGAAGAGCAATAGCTGCTATTAGCTGCCTAGCAATTCCTACAGAAGACTAAGACTTTTGGCAGTGGACATTGTACTGGATCCATTTGATGAATCACACACCATTCAAGGAACTTAACAGCATACAATACTAGGGCCTCTTGAGGTTAATACCATTTCCTGCACTGCTGGATGACATTCTATGGTCTGCACTTCCTTCTACGGGGCCATATATATATATATATATATATATATATATATATATATATATATATATATATATATATATATATATATATATATATATGGCCCCGTACATACACATACACATACATACACATACATACATACAAACATATACACACACATATGTGCCCTGGCTGAGAGTGCCGTGCCAAATTGTTTCTTCTAACAAAGACAACAAGTCTTTCTAAGGGGGCAAGCTGCCAAGACATCCCATCATGTGAGACACCATTTGAGAACTTCTTGTACCAACTGAAGTGATCCATCTGACCTCATGCCTACCTGGTGGTTGATATACCAGTAGATGATAGTGTCTCATCACTATTAGGCTGGTTCCAACCAGCCAGTGAGGGAAGCTTCTGTGGTGATTAACTCCCTCCAATGGGGTGCACTTGATGAGGATGCACATGCACCTCATGAATATCCCTGGTGCTAAAGAGAAGCCATTGGGTAGAACTTTGAATTGGAAAGCCTGTCCATTGGTGGTGAACCTCAGAAAACATCTGTGTTCCACAGCAATGGGAACTTAGAAGTATTAATTAATACAGGTTTGCCCCTGGATTGAGTGAGCACTGAAGGGCTCAGTTCTAATCATTTAGTGTCCCCCAAGATTGACAAGACCTGTGCGGTTAATTATTCTACGAGCTAGGTCATGGTTAATTAGAAATACCACATGTCCACTCTACTCGTTTTTGCTTACCTCTAGATTCTGAGACCTGTATTCTCCTAACTACGGCTTCTTGGCCTCAGGCCCAAAGAGTGACCCTAGTATATAGAACAAGGACAAATTCTGTAGAGTTGTCTTGCATGCATGTGATAGCTTTCACAGAGCTAACCATACTTGGTATAGGCCAAGTATCAACTAAGCCGCTCTGCGTCCTGGCCCAAGTGTCTCTGACTGGAGTGAGTGATCCAGTATAAGCAGCAAAATCGCCAGTGTGCTGCCAGTGCATGCCATGTGGCATCTCAAACACCTTTGCAAAATATCATCTGAGCATATGTGCTTGGTGCTTGGCTTACAATGTGCATCTGTGTGTAGCACCTCATCTCATGAAACCACCAACAAGGCAATGCAAGCATTGATGATTGGCATGTGGCCCAGGCTGACTTGCTCAACAATAGTCACTAAAATGCATACCTCTAGTAGACAGCACAGTGTGAGCAGAGAAGCTCAGAGGTGGAGTCCCTCTGCAGTAATTGAGAGGTAAGTGCCATATGAATTTAGCATGAATAACTCACAGCTAACTGAAAAATATTAATATTAACTGAAATATGTTATAGAAAGTATTTTACAGATACTCATACAGTCAGCATGTGATAAGTTCTAGATGGTAAGGTCTTGTCATGTGTTTGCATGCAAGAAGGTGTCCACCTTCTAACAATGCCCCCTGGTTATTAGGTTGGGGTGAAACAGAACATCAATTTCAGCATGGCATTGTTAACACTGCTCCTTAATCAAGTGAATATTGCACAAGAAAATGCGCTGAAGTCCAAGGTCAGAACTGCATGTAACTGAGACCCCAAACTCCACCCTGTGTACATAACATTCATGTAACTTTCGAATAATGTTTAGGTCTGTCTAGGGTCTGACAATTTCTGTATTAATGCTCACTAAATATATATACAGTCAAGTCCATAAGTATTTGGAACAGTGACACAATTTTTGTAATTTTGCCTCTGTACACCACCACAATGGATTTGAAATGAAGCAATCAAGATGTGATTGAAGTGTAGACTTTCAGCCTTTATTCAAGGGGTTTAACAAAAATATTGCCTTAACCATTTAAGGAATTACAGCCATTTTTTTTTACAGTCCCTCTATTTTCACAGGATCAATAGTAATTGGACAAACTAACAATCATAAATATTAGGATTGTTTTTAATACTTGGATGCAAATCCTAGTCTGGAACCCATGGACATCATCACCTGGCTTTGCCAGGCCTTTACTGCAGCCTGGTGCCTGGTTGTCAAGTCAAGTGGGTTTTTACTGTCATTCCTCTATGTAGCGTGTATACACTGGAACAAAATGTAATTTCTCTAGGACCATGGTGCAACACAGAACAGTACGCAAGACTACATAAAGTGCAATACACAACAGCGTGTGATGAGTGCAGGACAATAAATACACAGTATATGGGCTCTAAACTGTAAACTATTTTGTAGCATAGCAGCAATCAGTACAACAGCAATAATGGCAGCAAAAACGTGTTCCATAATAAAAAGCCTCTGATGCAGCTTTGTGAAGTGCAGGTGTGCAGTGGTATAGTGCCATACTGGGTTAGGTGTTTGACTAGCCCAGATGAGCACTGGGAGGCAGCAGGGTGAGTAATCTGACTGCCTCAGGGAAGAAACTGTTGCAGCATCTGCTGGTGGTGGCAGGAGAGTGAAGACTCCATGAGAGGGGTGAGAATCCACAATATTGGTTGCTTTGCAGATGCAGTGGTTGTTTTATGAGGAGTCAACGGTCAAACGCTATGATGAAACTGGCTCTCACATGAGGACCATCCCAGGAAAGGAAGACCAAGAGCTACCTCTGCTGCAGAGGATAAGTTTATTAGAATTCCAGCCTCAGAAACCGCCGATTTACAGCACCTCTGATTACAGCCCACTTAAATGATTCTTGGAATTCAAGTGGCAGACATATTTCAACATCCACTGTTCAGAGGAGACTGCGTGAATCAGGCCTTCATGGTCGAATTGAGGCAAAGAAACCATTACTTCAGAAGAACAACAAGCAGAAGAGACTTGCTTGGGCCAAGAAACACAAGGAGTGGACATTAGATCAGTGGAAAATGTCCTTTGGTCTGATGAGTCCACATTTGAGATTTTTGGTTCTAATCACCGTGTCTTTTTTAGACGTAGAGTGGGTGAACGGACGGTTCCTGAATGTGTGGTTCCCACTGTGAAGCATGGAGGAGGAGGTGTGATGATGTGGGGGTGCTTTGCTGGTGACACTGTTGGTGACAAAATTGAGGGCACACTTAACCAGCATGGCTACCACAGCAGTTTGCAGAGACATGCCATTCCATCTGGTCTGACCCCAAACACACCTCTAGGTTATGTAAGAGCTTTGTCCAAGAAGGAGAGTGATGGAGTGCTGCATCAGATGACCTGGCCTCCACAATCACCCGATCTAAATCCAATTGAGATGGTTTGGGATGAGTTGGACCGGAGAGTGAAGGAAAAGCAGCCAACAAGTACTCAACACCTCTGGAACCTCCTTCAAGATTGTTGGAAAACCATTTCAGGTGGCTACCTCATGAGGCTGACTGAGAGAATGCCAAGAGTGTGCAAAGCTGTCATCAAGGCAAAAGGTGGCTAACTCTGAAGAATCGAAAATTTAAAAGATATTCTGGGTTATTTAACACGTTTTTGTTTACTACATAATTCCATACATGTTCTTTCATAGTTTGGATGCTTTCAGTATTAATATACAATGCTGAAAACAATAAAAATAAAGAAAAAACAATGAATAAGAAGGTGTGTCCAAACTTTTGACTGGTACTGTATGTATATATATATATGTATATATATATATATATATATACACACACAGTCATGTGAAAAAATTAGGACACCCCATTAAATATACAGTTCTTTATTAAGAAATGTCAACATGTCAATTTCTGATCTTGTTTAAATTTGTACCTGTAGATGAAAATGAAATGAAATGAAATGTAATTGCATGTAAACAATAAAAAAAAATCACGTTTTCACTTATTAAACAAAAGAAATCAACAAAAATTAGTATTTTAACTGAGGAAAAATTTAGGACACCCTATGCCCTAATGACTAGTGTTTCCCCCTTTGGCTGAAATAACCTCAATGAGACGTTTCTTCTTTCTACCAGTTCCTGACATTGACTGGAAGAAAGTTTCCCACACTCCTCAATGCAGAATTCTTTCAGCTGTGTGATGTTTCAGGGGTTTCTTGCATGCACAGTCCATTTCAAATCACCCCACAGGATCTCAATAGGATTTAGATCTGAGCTTTGACTTGGCCATTCCAGAACTCTCCATTTTTTTACTTTTCAGCCAGTCCTTGGTGGATTTACTGGTATGTTTTGGGTTATTGTCATGTTGCAAGGTCCAGTTCCGCTTCAGTTTAAATTTTTTGACAGATGGTTCACATGTTCCTCAAGCACCTTCTGATACAATGTAGAATTCATAGTGGATTCTATGATGGTGAGCTGGCCAGGTCCTGCTGCAGCAAAGCATCCCCAAACCATAACACTTCCACCTCCATGTTTCACAGTTGGTATGAGGTTCTTTTGCTGAAATGTTGCATTTGGTTTACACCAAACATGCCCTCTGTTATGGTGTCCAAATAATTCAATTTTAGTCTCATCTGTCCAAATCACATTATTCCAGAAGTCTTGGCCTGTCTGTGTGTTCTACGGCAAACTTCAGTCTTGCCCTCATGTTTTTCTTAGACAGTAAAGGTTTCCTTCTTGCACACCTCCAATGATAATTAAAGTTGTGCAGTCACTTTCTGATTGTAGATTCATTCAGTTTGACATCAACTGTAGCAAGAGCTTGCTGTAGGTCCCGTGATGATATTTTAGGGTTTTTGGAGACTTCTTTAAGCATCATGCACTCTGCTCTTGGGGTGAATTTGCTTGGACGGTCTGACCTGGCCATGTTGGCAGTTGTTTTAAATGTTCCCCGAGGGAACGAGACGCTGCGTCGAAACGCTATGGGAACGCCCTCAGCGTGTCCACACTATGAATCACATGTGTAATCAGTCCAATGGATGGGCGAGATGTCACGGGTGGGGTGACGTAGCGACCAGGAAGCTTAAGAGTATGTGTGGTGGATACACCGGCAGCTTCTGAGAAATGAAGCAAGCGCTCCCAGGGATGCTGGAAGTATGGCACTGAGACGCAGCATCTCATTCTCTCGGGGAACCATGGTTATATGCGTAACCTAGAGACGTTCCCCTTCAGGAACTCGAGCTGCATCGAAACGCTATGGGAACGAGTATGCCCATGCTGCCAGACTTACAAATCCCTGCCCACTGTGGAAGAGCACAGCTAGGGCGAGAGAACAGAAGAGCCCGGAGTGTCTCGCATATCGAGGCCAAAGAACCTGATGCACATACAGTTAAGCCTCTGCTGGTCAGGCTCCCAAAAGGGAGGAGGACAGAAGGCCTGGAGTACGACAGGCCATGGTTTAGAG
Source organism: Pangasius djambal (assembly GCA_022985145.1). Taxonomy (NCBI): domain Eukaryota; kingdom Metazoa; phylum Chordata; class Actinopteri; order Siluriformes; family Pangasiidae; genus Pangasius; species Pangasius djambal. The sequence goes on along the minus strand of CM040996.1, from coordinate 8,140,877 downwards.
GAGAGAACTTTAGGAACATAACCCGCTCGAGGGCAGAGAAATGCTTTGGCCAGACCAGGCGCAACGTCTAATAAGAGGGGGCCACTGAAAGGGCCCGAAGATCCCCAACTCTCTTTAGAGAGAGCCTCTAGCACCACAGCCAGGTCCCATGGAGGGACACAAGATCGCACCGGAGGCCTCAGCGCACTACGGAGGAAACGTGTAACTAGGGGGTCTGCCCACAGACCAACCTTGCGGAGAATCGGGCCTGCAGGAACTCCAGCACTGTACCAACTGGGCAGCTAACTGGGTCGAGCTGGTGGTCTCCACACCAAGAAGTGAAAATTTCCCACTTCAAGGCATACAGTTTCCTCGCTGAGGGAGCTCTGGATTGGAGAATGGTCCCAACAACCTCGGTTGAGAGACCGGAAGCTACAAGTTGTGCCCCCTCAGAGGCCACACCTACAGCTTCCACCACTCCGGGCGGGGGGGCGGGGGGGGACCCGCCTGTGAGAGGAGATCCCTCCTGACGGAAATCTCCCATGGAGAGCTGTCGAGAAGGGAAACCAGGTCCAAGAACCATACTCGGCCCGGCCAGAACGGGGCTACTAGCAACAGATGGACCCCGTCCCGGCGCACTCTCCAGAACTCCTGGGAGCAGAGCAATCGGGGGAAAGGTGTACAGACGAAGCCTCGGCCACGTCTGTACCATGACATCCAGTCCAAGAGGAGCTGGATGAGTCAGAGAGAACCAGAGGGGACAGTGCGATGTCTCCTGAGTCACAAACAGATCCACCTCAGCCTGGCCAAACACTCTCCATATCTGCTTCACCACCTCGGGGTGAAGCCTCCATTCCCCGGGCCCCTGCCTCGACAGGATGTCTGCTCCCATATTGAGATGTCCAGGGATGTAAACTGCTCTCAGCGAGAGGAGTTTCCCCTGGGACCACACAAGGATCTGATGTGCCAGCCTGAAAAGGGGGCGCGAATGCAGACCTCCCTGGTGGTTGATGTAAGAGACCACCGCTGTGTAGTCAGTGCGCACCAACACATGGCGATCTCTTAGGTCCAGGAGAAAGTGTTTCAATGCTAGAAACACGGCCATCGTCTCTAGGCAGTTGATGTGCCATGTGAGATGGCGGCCGCTCCACAGACCACGGGCTGAGAGATGTGTCCGTCGCTAGCGTTACGCGCCAACAAAGAGCTCCCAGCACTGGGCCCTGAGACGAGAACCAAGGTTTCCTCCACATGTCTAAGACACGTAGGCATTGCTGCATGACCTTGATCATGCGAAGCGGGTTTCCCCTCAAGGAGAACCCCTTGGTCTTGAGCCACCACTGTAGGGGTCTCACGTACAGCAGGCCAAAAGGTATCAGCTGCCATCAGACCCAGCAGTTCCTGGAACTGCTTTACAGTGAGTGACCGGCCTTCTCTCACTCTTGTGACTGCTGTGAGGATCGACTCGAGCCGAGCAGGGGACAGACGTGCCTGCATCGTGGTCGATTCCCTCACCACGCCCAGATAAGTGGTTCTCTGTACTGGAGAAAGCACACTTTTCTTGGCGTTTAGTCTTAACCCCAGCTCTTTCATGTGGGCGAGAACGACATCTCGATGCCAAACCACCGCCTGCTCTGATTGAGCTAATATCAACCAATCGTCGATATAATTAGTATGCAGATGCCCTGGAGTCACAGAGGAGCAGCATCCACAGAGGAGCAGCATCCACACACTTTGTGAAAGTGCGGGGTGAGAGTGCCAGGCCAAATGGAAGAACCCGATATTGGTAAGCTTCGCCCCCGAAAGCAAACCTCCTGTTTGCGAACTTCCTGTGTTGGGGAAGGATGGAGATATGGAAGTAGGCGTCTTTTAGATTGATTGTGACAAACCAGTCCGCAGAGCTGATCTGAGACACAGCTTGTTTGATTGTGAGCATCCTGAACTTCAGTCGCATGACTGAGCGGTTCAATTGATGCAGATCTAAAATGGGACGCAACCCTCCATCCTTCTCTAGAACGATGAAGTACCGGCTGTAGAACCCGGACTCTCTGTCGTGAGGAGGGACCACCTCGATGGCCTCCTTCCTCAAGAGAGTGTTTACTTCTTGTTCCATTACCAGAGCCTGCTCAGGGCCCACCAGAGTGGGAGGAACCCCGCAAAAACGAGGCGATGGAGAACAGAATTGGATTCGGTAGCCTCTCTCTACAGTTTCCACGCTGCCAAATAGACTACTAAGGGAATCAGTCTCTCGAGACTGACCTCTGGTGTAATGAGAGCGGCTAGCTCGGTGTCCTGAAGCTGCGGACCGGCAGGGGATGGACGAACTAGCTGCTCTGGAAACCTCCAAAGAGGTAGTGAGCCTCGCAGTACAGCTACGTTCCCGGGCAGAAACTGAGATAAGCACTCGCCGGAGACCGCTGCGCCCTGAAGCACCATGGATGGCAGGGTCAGCAGAGCGATCTCCTGAGGGCACTGAGGAGAGACGGGCACCGTATGATGAGGTGTACACCTCTCTTCCCCAGAGGGGCCTCAAAAGGGAGGCTCCGGCGTGGAGGTGGTGGCATACTTCGCAGAAAGCGTTCATCGAACTTGCTTTTCTGCGGTTCAGCCCATTTCTCGGCAGGCCAGTCAATGTTTAGCTTGGCCACAGCACGAGTAACCACCTCCAACAGCTCCTCATACTGGAGAGATTGATGGGGAAAATCCTCATCGGCGCCCTCCATGTCAACCTCCTCGGAGGAAGACAGGCGGCGCGCCGAGCCCTCTCCCTGGGGGGAAGAAACCGCAGAGCGGGCTTCCGATCCCAGAGAGCGGGCAGTGGATCTGGCGGGTGAGAAAGAAGAAAGGGACTCGCCTGTCTCCATTCCCTCCACCAAATCCATTTGCGATCCCCACGAGTATAACCGCCGCTCTGCCTCGGCAGAAGCGGGGCCAGCACCGCGAGGAACGCTGGTGAAGGCTCCCTCCTCAAAGAGAGCCTTCCGGGAGCAAAGCGAACACAGCAGCAAACGCTCGCAATGCAGGCAGCCGGCTCCCTCGAGAGCCGGCTCTGCGTGCTTTGCTCCCAAACAGACAACGCACAGGCTGTGCGTATCCCCACCTGTAATATAGCGCGGGCAGGGAGGAACACACAGCCTAAAACGCTGCCCGTTCTCGCCCTCATGTTTTGTCTTTTTAATAGCTTTTGGCAGAATGCTTTGAGAGACAAACAATACAAAATCAGACTGACACACACAGAGCGCTTGCTGAATGACAGAAAGCTGCCGCTGTATCCACCGCATGTACTCTTAAGTTTCCTGGTCGCTACGTCACCCCACCCGTGACATCTCACCAATCCTGATTACACATGTGATTCAGAGCGTGGTCATGCTGAGGGCATTCCCATAGCGTTTCAACACAGCTCAAGTTCCTGAAGGGGAACCAAACTAAATGTCTGAAGTTTAAATAAGGCAAGCCTCCTTCAAAACACTCCGTAACGATGTTCTAATAATTTGTATAATAATCTAATGTGATAGAACTGTAGGTAATTTTAGCCATTTTAAGTACAAATAAATGTGGGGGTGTCCTTACTTTTTCCTCACAAGAAATTGGATTCTTACATTTTACAGATCATTTTAAAAAGACTTTTCATTGGTTTTATTTGTTTAGTTATATTACTTGAATCTCCCAATATTGTTAAAATGAAGATCAAATGTCCATATGTTTAACTATGTTAAAAAAAAAAACACAGGCTTTCATGGGGTGTCCTAATCTTTTCACATGACTGTATATATACACATATACACACACTGATCAGCCATAACAGGACCTGCTGCCAACACCTTGGTGCCAGATACCACAGCACACCTTCAGAAGTCTTTCTGAGTCCATGCCTCAATGGGTCAGAGCTGTTTTGGACGGCACAAGGGTGACCAACATGATATTAGGTAGGCTTGTTTTAATGTTATGTCTGATCTGTGTGTGTACGTGTGTTTGCGCACGCGTGTGTGTATGTGTATATATATAAATTAAACATAAAATTAAACCAAGATAAATCATGTCAGCGCATTTTCCACAATCAATGTGAAATTACAGCATATAAAAATCAAGTGAAAAACAACCAGAAACATTTTAGAGAAAAACAAGAAAAATAAAAAAGTTCCAATAACCCGAGTGCATAAGTGTGCACACCCTTATAAATGGGGATATGGCTGTGTTCAGAATCACATTCAATCTTATGTTCAAAACTAATTATCATACAGTTATCAATGATGAAATTATTCTGATTAACCCCAAATAAAGACCAGCTGTTTCTGTAGGATTTTCTTGACCTCATCTGACTGCTGAAGCCATGGTCTGCAAAGAGCTTACAAAGCATGTACGGTATGTCACTTGTCGAAAGATATCAATCAGTAGAGGGGTATAAAAGAATGTTCAAAACATTAGTTGTACCATGAAACACTGTGAAGGCCATCATCAAGTGGAGAAAACGGGCACCACAGAGACATTACCAAGAAGAGGACGTCCATCCAAAATTTACAAAAGGACAAGATAAAACCTTACCAATGAGGCTGCCAAGAGACCTACAGCAACATTTGCTGCATGACTATCTGACAAGTACTGATAACTCTCTGCATGTGACAACAATCTCTCATATTCTTCACGTTTGTGCTATGAGGTAGGGTGGCTATATGGAAGCCCTTTCTCGCAAAAAAAACATCCAATACCACCTAAATCACCCCAAACCATATGGCAAAATGTGTAATGGTCTGATGAGACCAATTGCAAAAGATATAATAATTCCATAATTCCAAAAGGTATGTTTGGCACCAAAAATTGTACATCACCCAAAGGACACCATACCCATGGTGAAACATGGTGGTGGCAGCATCATGCTTTAGGGCTACTTTTCTTCAGCCAGAACTGGGGCTTTTATAAAGGTGGAGCTGAAATACCAGCTACAAATTTCAATCTATTTTAGTGCAAAACATTCAGATGTCTGCTAATAAGCTGATGATGAAAAGGAATTTCACCTTTCAGCATGACAGTAACCCAAAGCACACATCCAAATCAACAAAGGATTGGCTTAACCAAAAAAAGAGCAATGTTTTTGAATGGCCTAGCAAAACCCAGACCTGAATCCAAATAAAAATCCATGGGGTGACCTGAAGCAAGCTGTGCACAGGAGATGCCCTCACAGTTTCATGGATGTTTTTGCAAGGAAGAGTGGGAAAATATTGCCAAGTCAAGATTAAGCCATGCTGCTATACTCTTACTCAAAAAGACTAAGCGGTATAATAAAATCAAAATGTATTATTTTATGGATGTGCTCATTTATTGTATGTTTTTTATTTTTCTTTTTTCCCCAATAAAAGTTTCTGATTGTTTTTCACTTTATTTGTATACTTTGCAATTGCACATTAAAGGTGAGGAAAGACATGAGGTGAGAAAAGACATCTGACCTGATTTATCTTAAGTGTCATTATTTTACTTCACTTTACTTCTTTTACTTTAATCTTGGTTTCATCAGTCCAAAGTCGAACAGCTGCCAAATGCCAACTCAATACCTGATATCAACTCCAGACCTTTTATCTACTTCATTTGTCTTGAAGTAATGAGGGAATGGACCGTACCTGGTCAATTAACTTCTCGTCAGTCAATTGTCCAAATACCTTTGAGCCCCTGAAAATGGAAGTACTTTGCTTAGAATGACTGTAATTCCTAAATGGTGAATGCCATATTTTTGAGGAACCTCTTAAAATAAAGCTGAAAGTCTACCCTTCAATCACATCTTGATTGTTTTATTTCAAATCCATTGTGGTGGTGTATAAAGGCAAAATCACAAAAACCTTGTCACTGTCCAAATACTTCTGGACCTGACTGTATACATATATATATGTATATACATCCAGCTATATTAAAGACGTTTGAGTTTGAAATCAAATGATGAATAAGAGATGATAGAATTATAGAATTCCAGCTTTCATTTCTTGATATTTACAGCTAGATGTGTTAACCTGGAACATGGCACCTTTTGTCTGAACCTACCCATTTTTCAAGTGATCAAAAATGAGTGATCATGTTATAGCAAGGTGTTTCTTTTTGTGCCCTGTTAGATTGATTAAACAATTATTAGCTCTGACTGTCTTTGGTTGAGCCCTGGGTTTCGCCTGTGAAGACCGCATTTGTTGCATTTGTTGTTAAAAAGGAAAAACATGAAAACCAGAGAGCTGTCAGTCGGAGAAAAGCAAGCCAATTTGAAATAATCAGATAATATAATAAGAAATAATAATTGGGGTGAATACTTTGTGGAGGTGTATATTTTGCAGAATATATTTGTTATTACATGTTTTGCTTTACATTTATGTTATATTAAATTTATTATTGCGCTTTGTTATATACTTTTTAAAAACAACAATCCTATAAAAGCCAAACAGTAATTAAAATTAATTATTTGTTCACTGTTGATAGATTCTGTATGTGCATTACTACATTACAATTACAAAAGCATAAGTCAGCAGCAAAGACAATTAAATAGTTCATTCCAATTATGCCGATGTGTAAGACAATTAATCGTCAGAATTTCATAAAAATGAGACCTGCTATGATAAAACATCAATGCATCAATGAGAACCGTCAAACAACGAAAAAAGTGAAAGAAAAAAATTGTTACACAATCAGGAAATCTAACGTTTCCTGTTAAAGCCATAATCGAAGCACAAAGCCGCAGCATCCTCCTCTGAGACACAGCGTCCTTGACGCTCCAAGGACGCCATTGCTCGCTTCCGCTTTCCTGAAAATATATGCTAAGTAATGAAATTCTCAATACCACTGTTGTAGAATATGTTTTATATCCCGTATAAAGTATGTCTATTAGAGACATCAGTTCTATTCGATTATACACAGCAATAAAAAAAATAAAAATAAAAATAGAAAAACATGAAGGTGGATGCCAAAGATGACGATGCGATACAAGTAGTTTAGACAGAATTCAGACAGAATTACGGTGCAGGTTTCACAGTGTAGCGGTCCTCTCTGATGTAGATATGTACAGGCTAGCACAGGACAATGGGAGTGAACCGTGAAATGCAGCATACGCTGAGACATTGATTTATGCTCATTTGACCAAACGGTATATCCAATTTAACTGTTTTTTGTTTTTTTTTAATATAAATTTGCTTACCCTTATAGGGAGGATGCTTCCAGTCCTGGACCGCTCTCTGCCTGCTCCCTGCTCCTTAGTGAACGGATGACAGTGACGTCACTAGTTCGGCGAGAATTAACCACGTGATCAGATTATTCCCAGTAAGAAATAGCAGCGCCACTGATAGCGACCAAACACTCTCTGATGAATGTGTCGGCTTCCCCTATCTCTGTAAATATCCTATATTAGGTGATTCATCCTATTCATAGTTGTGACCAACTATGAAAGCTATCATCTACAAAACACTCAGCTATTTTTGACATGTTTTCTTTTCTTTACAATTGCTGTGTATTAGAGGCATTGTTTCAGGTTGATATTAATTATGTTCAGTGGAACTGTCAATGATATTTTATTTCCTAAGCCTATTAAGTTGCAGTAATGCTATCTGAACTTTGGAAGAGTTTTGTCAACCTACATAATTTGGTGCACACGTTCATTATGAATGTGTATATTTTAAATCATATTAAATTGTTTTCCACAAACTCCATGTGATTTTTAAAATGGACTTTCACAGATACTTACTTTTGTACTGTAGAAAACTAATGATTGAATGGCCAAATGCACTGGAAATGGCCAACTTGTTCCACATACAGTCCCCTCTGAAAGTATTGGAACAGTAATTCTGTGGTGTTTTTTTTTTTTTTTTTTTTTTTTGCTGTACACGTCTCAAGATGAACATGAGACGATATGAGAATTTCAGCTTTCATTTCCTGATATTTACATCTAGATGCGTTAAACAACTTAGAACATGGCACCTTTTGTTTGAACCTACCCATTTTTCAAGTGATCAGAAATACTGGAACATGTGACTGAAAGGTGTTTCTTGTTGCCCAGGTGTGCCCTGTTAGATTAATTGTTTAAACAATTAATAGCTTTGTATGTCTACTCTTGGTTTGAGCCCTGGGTTCACCTGTGAAGACTGCATTTGTTGTTAAAAAGGATAAACCAACATAAAGACTGGAAAGCTGTCTATGGGAGAAAATTAAGCCATTTTGAAGCTAAGAAAAAAGGGAAAACAGGTCAGAGCCATTGTACAAGCATTAGGCTTGAAAAAGAAAGAAACCACTGGTATACTAACAACCAGACATCAAACAGGTCAGCCAATGGAAAACAACAGCAGCTGATGACAGAATCATTGTGAGTGCTGTGAAGAAAAACCCAAAATCAAGAGTCAGTGATATCACCAACAATCTCCACAGGTCAGGGGTGAAGATATCACAATTCATCATTCTAAAAAGACTTCAAGGGCAGAAATATAGAGGCCATACCACAAGACAAAACACTCATCAGCAGTAAGAGAAGGCTAGAATGGAATTTGCAAAACAAATATAGAGATGAGCCACATAAGGTGGAGGTGTATTACTTCAGTTACTAGTACACCATATGCATACACAAGCAAAATTTCTCTCTCATAAGTGTATTGTCAATTTTTTAATTAGCACAGGATTTCTCCAACATTCATAGATAAGACATTCCCATCCAGCACCCTGTAATGTTCTAAGTAAAACACTAGGATAGAATTTTTCCATCAGGAAAGCTAGAACACTTAACCATCTGAACAAAGCTTGAGGAACCCTGTGTTCCCTAAGCTCATAGAATTGTCCAACAATACAGTCATGGTAGGTTGAATGATACAGAGTCATCTTTCTCCTAATGCTTGGATAGTGGAATGTAGATTACAGACCAGGCTTGGATAGTGACCAGGCCTTTGCCAAGTTAGGAAATCTTGGCTCAAATGTTAGTCTGTTCAGTGTTCACACATTGTGACATGTTCCACCCTTGTTTGTACTTGCAACATCATTAAAAAAAAAATCATTATTTTTGCAATTAGATAGATACACTCCCCAGCCACTTTATTAGGAACACCAGGACACCTGCACAGTCATGCAGTTATCTAATCAGCCAAATCATGTGGCAGCAGCACAATGCAAAAAATACATGCACATACAGGTCAAGCGCTTCGGGTAATGTTCAAATCAAACATTGAAATGAAAAAAGTGTGATCTCGGTTAATTTGATCGTGGCATGGATGTTGGTACCAGATGGGTTTGTTTGAGTATTTCATAAACTGATGATCTCCTGGGATTTTCACACACAACAGTCTCTAGAGTTTACACAGAATGGTGCAAAAAACAAAAACACTGAGTGAGTGACAGTTCTGTGGGTGTTGATAAGAGAGGTCAATGCAAAATGGCCAGATTGGTTTGAGCTGCCAGGAAGGATATAGTAACTCATATAAGCACTCATTACAGCTGTGGTGAGCAGGAAAACATCTCAGCATGCACAAAACAACTAACGCTGAGGTGGATGGGCTACAATAACAGAACCAGACCACATAAAGTTCCACTACTGTCAGCCAAGAACAATCATATGGGGCACAGGCTCACCCAAACTGGACAGTTAAAGATTAGGAAAAAATTCACCTGGTCTTTTTCCAGTCTTCAAGTGTCCAGTTTTGGTGAGTCTGTGCTCATGATAGCCTCAGATTCTTGTTCTTGGCTGACAAGCCTAGAACCTGATGTGGTCTTCTGCTGTTGTAGCCCATTTCACCTCTCTACCCCAAAATGCACTGACCTGACTGCCTGTATTTTACAAAATTCAGTTTAATTAATGAACTCAAACTGTAATTTCTATTATGTAATTCCCAAATGGTATGCACTTTCATGTAACATTCACATACACTCTCCATCCACTTTATTAGGAACACCTGCATATTCGTGCAGTTATCTAATCAACCAATCCTGTGGCAGCAGCACAATGTTTATAAAGAAAAATGTGGCACAGACCCTGTAATGAGATGTGTGTATATTTAGACTCAGCTGTAACTCATTGTCCAGCACTCAGTCTTTTTCTCTGTCTGCACCCACTTCCACACACACTCATAAAACAAGAAACTTCAAAAAGCCAGGTCAATGTATGGAATGTTGGTGATGTTACTTGCACTGTTCACAGATAAGTCAGTTGTAAATTACTTGTAATTAAAAAGTAATTGAGCTTTCGTCTATAATGAAATTTGTTTATTTCAGTAATGAACTCAAGCTCTAACTTTCAGCAGTGGTAGAAGTACACAGATAACTAATGCAAGTAAATAAATACAATAAAATAAAAGAGCAAATACTCATCTAAACCATTTCAGGTTAAAGGTGAGCAGCTTCATATTGTTTACTCAGTGTACAAAAGATTAAAACCTTAAATTTGAAGAAAAGTACAAGAATCCCAAAAGAAGTCTGTCCTCAAATCACACACGTTTGTTTAATGACAGTAAAATACCTATATCCCTTTTCTTGGCAAACTAATCTCTGAAATACTAGTTTACAAGGAAATAATAGTTTTCACACTAACACCTAGTTCTAAAACTGGCTAGATAAATGTAAAATAATTGATGATAAATGAAAAACTAACAAAAGATAGATGTTTTAGGTGATGGGCCAAGTTTCATTGTCTGTTTCAGGTTTGAAGTTGATCAATCCTTGGCAAAGGATAGAGTAAAAACTTGCTCACACTTCGCTTTTTTGTGATTGCAATGGTGATTGTTGGCATTCTGAATTTTCACACTTTTTTCCATAAACTTTATAACAAGTCATAAAGCTAATCAGGTAAATGCTGTTGGCAAAATAAAGTGACCAGTCAATGGTCTCACATTGTCTTCTTTTTGTATTAGGCAGAGGTAGTAAACCCTGTAAATAAACAGCTATCTCACTGTGTTAGCCTGGAGATTTTCTCTGTTTAGAAACACAGAAAATCTAGTTTTACCAGCTGGGTATGCAAAGTCTTTCAATGGTGTAGCAATTCTCCTGGGTTTCGTCAGGAATGAGGAGATGGGAGGCAGGCTGGGGACAACTCAAAAGGGTTCTTTATTCTTTTCCTTTTCATTTTTCAGCAAACTTATTTTACTACCAAAGGCATGCACACAAACACATGGCTCTGTGCTGTTCAACTCTCTCTTTCTCTCTCTCTCTCGGCTCTCGTCTCTCCCCCCTTTATCCGTGCCGCCGCTCACTGATTAACTCATTAACTAAACACCTTGATTGCCCCCATATCGAGTATGGCCGTGAGCTCCTCCCAAACAACCTGTTTTTTGTGCTTGGCCAAACGATAGGGGCGGCTGCGTACCACCACCCCTGGGGTGTTCTATGAGATTAGCATGACCGGCTAGGGGCAAGTACACATTGGAAAATTCCGCCTGCAACTTGGCAACCTCTGTGATTTGAGACTGTGAGAGGTGGTCTCCACAAGGGCCTGGGGTGGATTGAGCCACCGTTTTTAGATTTACCTCCGATCTGAGCTCCTCCCTCTCTGGAGCGACCGTCACCAAAGCCACAGATACCATCTCTGTCCATGGATTAAGGAGATTGAGGTGGTAAATCTGCTGTGCTTCGAATCATCACAGTTCGAAGAGTGCACAACATAAATGACATGCCCTGATCTGTCAGGATCTCTTTCTGGATCCCAACTTGGGAGATGACATGGAAGAGTGCCTCCACAACACTCCATGCTGAGATGTTGTGGAGAGGCACTGCTTCCAGGTATCATGTTGCGTAGTCCACTGAAACTAACACAAAGCGATGCCCTCGCCCAGTCCGTTCTAATGGCCTGATGAGGTCCATACCAATTCTTTCAAAGGGGGCCTCGATTAATGGAAGGGGGTGCAATGGCGCGTTTAGGGTGGCCGGCGGATTCACCAGCTGACATTTCTTCCTCTGTATGAGTGTCCTGCATCACTTGGTATAATCTATCTTTAATAATTGCAAAATACAGGTGGGTTAGTGCAACATTAGGTGAACTCACCTTCACCGATCCTGCATTTCCCAATGCCTCACCTTGAACCAGGCTGGTTACAGCCAGAAATCACCAATGCGTGGTATGTACCCCCTTGCACACTCATCGGTATACAGTACGTCCCAGCTCAATTGGGGGTGGCCTGTTGCACGTCAGGGATCTGGAACAAGGTCTCCACCTCCATCGCCTTGCATTGGTCCTGGAAATGCCCAGGCTCCCTGCAATGCCAGCACACTGGCCCAGGCTTTACTCCCACACCTCTGGACCCAGAGACACCAATCTGTGGGGGGGGAAAGGCAGACACAGGGGGAGAGGGAGGGGGAGGGAAATCAAGGGTTGGGGAACTGGTGCAGGGACGGGGGGAGCGCCAGCATTGACGGTGCTGTTCCGGGGTGTGGCTGACCCATTGCAAAATTGCCTGCCTCAGGTCCGAGTACTCTAGCAGGTTCACAACCTGAAGCTGTTGGGCCGCTAGCTGGGCGTCCCCCAGCAATAGTCCGGCCAGCCCCATGCTTCCGCAGCATGCTCAAAAGTTCCACAAACGCTTCCGGGTCGTCCTGTGGTTCCATTTTTGCCAGCGTGTTATGGGGTATGGCTGTGGCGGCTGCCTAGGCTAATGCTGGAGTACCCACCAGCTGGAACAGGCTCCAGAGCACCTGCCAGTCCTCCACCTGAGCTTGGAAGCGCTGTTCCTGCTCCATGCACAGGTCGAGGAGGGACTGATGTTGGGTCTGGTGGATGCCTAGATGGGTCTGGTGGATGTCTGGTGGATCTCCGCTAATAGCGTGGACTCCATGATAGCAGATCTTCCTCAGTCCTTGGTTTCGGCACCACTGGTCGGTAATGAGGAGATAGGAAGCAGGCTGGGGACAGCTCAAAAGGGCTCTTTATCCTCTTCTTTTTTTTACTATCACTTTTCAGTGAACTTATTTTACTACTAAAGACACACATACACACAGGCACACACATATGGCTCTGTGGTGTCTCCCGAGGCTCTTGTCTCTCCCGTTTTATCTGTGCCACCGCTCACTGATACACAGAACAATCGTTAGCTAAATTCCGCACAGGTGTGTAATCCTTACCATTCAACTTCTCCGGCTATGCCCTCCATTCAAAAACCGCCACTTGACCACACCCCCTGTTTCCACAAATGGTATGATGCAGCTGATTGGAAGGAGCTCATTAGGAAAGTTTTGCTCATATAATGAAGAACTCTGCTCTTCTCGTGAGTGTTTGCATACACTTTCTCCACTGATTTCTTCTCTCTCACTGATTTCAAGTGGCACTTAGTCTGTATTAAAATACAAAACCAAACTTTTGTACTAAAGCTTAAATTCCATTAAAAACGATCCCCTCTGTCACTGCAATTATGTCAACATGTAAAATAATACCAATTCATCAAACATAAACTAAATATAAATATATAGTCTTTTACTGTTTGATAATGGATAGAATACAACTCTTACAATAATTTTGTAGTTTTCTTATTAAAGCAAGTTCTATTACATAAGCAGAGTGTAAGCAGAATTTTTGTCAGGCTAAAAGCAAAACTTCTGTTTCCCCTGGACACCTTTTCTTTTCTCCTCTTTGCATGATGTTTGTTCCCTGTGGAACCCACTTGTGGAAGCAGTGGTGTAGTCAAGTGACGGTTTGTGAATGGAGGGCAGAGCCAGAGAAAATTAGTAAAATAAGGATTACACACCTGTACAGGAATTTGCACTGGGAGATAAAGTGCTCCTTTTACTACCCAAGTTAAGCTCTAAATTACTCGCAAAGCAGCAAAGACCCTTTGTGTTCATACGGTGAGTTGGAGAAGTCGACTATGAGATCAGGAGAATGGATAGAGGCTATGCACTTCAGAGGCAGTTCCTGTGGCTCTGGCGATGGTAGTTCCTGAGAGGGAGGAGCTGGACTGGAGGTAAGTCTAAAAGCTACATGCAGCACATAACACATAAAATGCATTGTTGCATTGCTCCAGTATTCATGTTTTTAATGTTTACACAGTGGTTTTGTCCCACCTGACAAGTATTCAGAATAATTTGACTATATTCAAGATATTTTTACTTGCTAAGATGTCATATTGCAGTGTGACCCATGGCCTGTTTGTAATGATTGGTATTAATGTATGTAATCACTTACCTCTTTGTGTATATTCAGTTGTTTCCCCCTCTTTTGGTGTGAGATGCTGTGCTTGAATGTATATGTACATAAATAAATTTACAAATAAACACATTAAGTGATCATTCACCTATCTGCCCTTGTTCTCATATACATATACATAAAGTATTGATCTGTTAATAATTTTACTTAATTGCTTGAAGCTTTCTGGTGCATAAAAGATCTTATAAATGCCACAAATATATAGATTGTAAAAAATTGTCAATCTGTACTCGCTTTCCCGTAACTTTCTCCACAATTACTGTACTGTATGGAAAAAAAATCCTTGGGAAAAGGGGAAATCCCTTTGAGATTTCATAAACCCTATAACTCTGGATCCACATTCCACTCCAAGCTGTGTCTGTGCCTGCCTGCCTCTGCTCCTGTCTACACATACCCATGCTAACGATACAAAAAAAATCCCTATATTTGGCTTACCCATACCAGACCACTTGGGTGGAGTAATGCTTTCTCTCTCTCACACACACACACACACACACACACACACAAACATATGCAAACACGCATATATGAGAGCAGGAAAGAAAGAAGGAGGGGGGAGAGAGAGAAGCAGAAGCAGGGGGAGGGAGAGAGACAAAGTGGGAGGGGAAAGAAGGAAATTTATTAGAAGGGTGTCCCAGAGCATTCGACCATTTGTGTCCCTGCACTCCTGCTGCACAGAGCCTTGAAAGCACAGAGTGAGAGCTGACAAGTGTGGTATTTCTCAGGAAAACAGCAGAAAGTGTTCAAACAAGAGGAAGCAACCCAAGGTAACCTCCAGAGCACACACAAGGACACATAAAAAGCTGAAAATCCCATCTCTTTCACTGCTCCATTCTTTTACCTGCGGTTTGAAATCTTTGTCATGGAAGTGCTAGAAGTCCCCAGCCTGCAGCCAGACACTGAGCAGCACAAGACCCTCACTGAGATCTCTGATGATGAGCTCAACCTTCCTCCCTCTGATGATGAGGAAGAGGCAACCACAGAAGCCAAATCAAAGGAAGTTGTGGAGAAAGAGGAGGCAGAGGAGGGAGACAAAGGCAATGGCCAGATGAATGGGGTGATGATTCTGGCTCTGCTGGATAAGATCATTGGTAGAGTAGACCAGATCCAGCAGACGCAGGCTGGCCTGGAGGCCCGGCAGCAAGAGATGGAGCGCTCAGTCACTGGGATTGAGGGGGAGCTCACCAAGTTAACCAAGAGTCACACTACCACAGCCAACTCGGTGAACAAGATGTTGGAAAAAGTGCGCAAAGTGAGCGTGAATGTGAAGACGGTGCGCAGTAACCTGGAGAAGCAGGGCAGCCAGATAAAGCGGCTAGAGAGCAATGAGAATGAGCTTCTCAAGAGGAGAAACTTTAAAGTCATGATTTACCAGGTGAGAAATGTGAAATAGTGTTTGGCATTATATGTGTATATAAACATATCTATCTTTGGGTGTGATTCTCAATAAAGGTGAGAGTTAAAAGGAGCAAATTGGAGCAAATTAAATCAATTTACTTTGATAGTTTGTCTGATTGCATTTATGTGTTTATAGTCTCTAGTTCTAGACACCAATCTATAAGAAAAATAAGAGAATATATAATGAATGTGAAAATACTTGGACATGAACCTTGTCATGTGAGAAACATTCTGATCCTCCTGACCATTCCTTGTACCACACCCATTTCAGACACAAACTCCCAAATTCACTGATACACTTTGTTTAGAGATTCAATCATGCAAATGTCTGACATAGCAACAGTAACGTTTCTTACTAGAAACCAAAAAAATGTTTGTGTCCCATAGAATGTGTTTTGTGTGTTTTTAGTCAAGATTTCTTATGAAATACCAAGAGTGATATGAAAAGTATGGGGTGAAGTGAAGTGGCTTGCAACAGTTTAATGTAGAGTAGATAGCTGGGATAGAAGAGAGTAGAAGAGCGAAGAAGCAGCGAAGAAAAAAAAAAGTAGTGACAAAGTGAAGCAAAGGCAAAAGCAAAGGTATAGTAAGGGAGAAATAGGCAAAAAGAGTTTGCGTTTAAGTGACAGCTGTCTTGGTTTGCCCAGGTTATATGTCTCTAGCTAGAATCTGAATGCTGTAATGTGTAATAGCTTACAGCTTTGCACAGTGACACAAGAACATTCAGAGTTTCCACATACTGACTCACACAGTGAGGGGAGGGGAATAGCAGCATTGTAGAATTGGAAAAGCAGTAAACTCTAATTTCTACATAACTTTGCTGATAGCCATGTTTGCCAGAAATCACATTTAATAACCAAACAGGGTGTCTATGCCTAATTTATGTTTTTGAATGTTAGCATATGTTATCACTTGGATAAGGAGAAATGCTTTCTTGAAGAAAGTAGCTGAATTGGAGAGCGCTGGGGAGGTTCTTTCCAGGATCAAATGGTTCGTCTCTGGCACATTATATAGTAGAAAACTCATTCATCCACTGAATCACTACTACTCTTATTTACTCATAGCTAGAAAAGTTGTCATATTGGTGTAGGGATGGTATTAGGGCTTAGTCATTTAATGAAGCACATATTTACCAGGCGGATCCATCCCTCAGGCATCCTCCCTCCTTCACTCCTCTCTCTTCTGGTCTCATACCCCACCCACACACAGACAGTCTTGCTCTCACTGACAAGAATAATCCCCCACACCAACCATTCTTTATCTTTAACTTAATCTTTATACACTCCTTGTCAAAACTATTTCTACAAATATAAACGCACTGCATTTTTTTAATATCATTTATCATACACCTACCGCTATGGGAGATGGTGTCGTTCTCAAACTTGACTAAGCTAGATCTTCTCTTTCATCATGAGTCTGTTGTCTTAAGTCTCAGCGGAATGTGACTCAAATAGGGCTTAAATCAGCTTCAAATTTATGTATACATCACCACAATGTATTAAACACCACCACATTTCAGACTAAATATAATCCTTTACATCTGTCCAGGATGATCTCATATAACGTCTTGTGATTAGTGGGAAGCATATAAAAAACGAGTAAAAAAATGAGTAAAAATGAATAAAAAAGCTGACATCTTGGCTACCATAAGCACATGCAGATGCACACACACACACACACACACACTCTTATAGGAAGGAAAAGACACAGGGCGTGTAGAAGCTATAAATATATTTCATTGGATACTTGTATGATTGCTAGGGGGAGAAGACTGAGGGTCCTGTTTTCCTTTGTGGTTTATTTTTTGTGTTTGATCCAGGGCTACTAGCCAATCCTGATAGCTCATAAAGCAGCAGCACTCAGTGAAAACCTTGCTGCTCTGTTTGGACTTGGTTTATGGGACCATACATGGCTTTTACTTGGCACCTCTCACTGCTTAGTCTTTTTTTCCCAACCATTTTCTATGTACACCTCCTTCCATTCCCGGTTTTTCTGATTTACAGAGATGGCTCAAGAGTTTCTAGCCTGCTATTGCTAGAGTGGACTTTTAGCAGATAACAGATCCACTTTGCGAATCTAAAGTCTTCCTTAATTCGTCCATCTTTGTTTCTTTATCCTTGTCTTTGAATATTTATCACAGAAACCTGTCTAAAGTTTAGGGTTTCTCATTGCTTACACAAAATAGATATGTTTTTTTCACTCTGCCAACTGTAATGTACATATTTCATGCAAAAGTTGTTCTATTTCACCCCTTCTCTCTGCCAGGGGCCGTAAGAATTGCCCACATGCCAGATCTTTCAAAAATTTATTTGCAATAAATAACACTGTCAGAGGGCCATCGCTCCTACAGCATATGGAGCTATCCGTTTAGCCTCCCACTATCTCTTCTGCTGTGGTGAGTGTTTTTCTAGGGATACAACATTTTTTTGTTTTCCCTAGTTAGCATTCATAGCTTTTGCTATCACACAGTGCACTTTTGCTTCTTAGATCTAAGGTTAACTTTAACTTACTGTGTGTTGCTGCCCAGCAACACCACTTACCCTCATTCTCCTCAACGGGTTTGGTTATTCCTCTGTATTATCTGCTCACGGTTTTCCACATTCCTTTTTGTCTACTGACAGCAGGCCTGTGGCTGAGAGCTACTCATGGGATTGAGTAGGTTTCCATCACTGTACACTGCACTGTACACTGCTGGGCCTACCATGTTAGCCAGATTGCTAACACACAGCACTTGGGCTAGAGTCAGTTTCCCTCCATTTATGCAGACCTGCCAACTGATAATTTTTAAACTGTCCTTTCACAAATCCTTTCACTTGTCTGTAGTGTGCATATATATAGGGTTATACAATAGTCCGAGTGGGACTGGGTAATTATATACAGTTATCTTTCCACAACACCAATTGTAACAGAATCCACTTTAATGACGGCTTTAAGCAAGGTTTGGAAAGATAACTGAACTGCACCTTAGCTTTAATTTGCATGCTGTAGCTAGTATAATGGATCATG
>CM040996.1:8106535-8122275 GCA_022985145.1 Pangasius djambal | reverse complement strand
ATATATATATATATATATATATATATATATATATATATATATATATATATATATATATATATATATATATATATATATATATATATATATATATATATATATATATATATATATATATATATAAGGTCCAGAAGTATTTGGACAATGACAGTTTTTGTGATTTTGCCTTTATACACCACCACCACAATGGATTTGAAATAAAACAATCAAGATGTGATCGAAGTGTAGACTTTCAGCTTTATCAGGACTGCTTCATATCGGCGAATTATGCCTTTTTCCATGTTTCCATGGCTCAGAACACGTTTCCTTTTTTCTTCTGTTGTTTTTGATGGCTGTTTTTCTGCCTGTCTTTTATTGTATTATTTTAATGCTTATAGTTGTTGGTTGAGTTTTTTTATTCTCCTCTTTCTATTTCTATTGGAAATAACATAGTTATGTGAGAGGAGGAATATTTCAGTACATAAGAATAATAGGGAAAGGGGTGTTTTGACAATTTGTGTATTTTCCAATGTATGGATTTTAATTAAACAGACAGTCCTTATGTTCAACGTTATGTTGAGAATGGTAGGTGCACACACACTGACATTCCACATAGTTATAAATCTCTCTGTAGACACCACCCTCTGTCCTCTCTCATTGTTATTGGAAAGTACAACTCAGCAGCACCATGGCAACAGTGACTGTGGCTGGAAGCAGAGTCCTAAATCACAAGGCAGGATCGGGGAAATGCCACAGTATTTGTTTAATGCTTTAAATTTCCGTACATGTATTTGGATTTAAACTCATGTGGGCAAGCTTTTTCTTTTCTTTTTATTTTTTATATGTATGAAAAATACATTATGACCCCTGAAACACTGGGGAAAAAACAGATGTATAAATGCCAGCAGTGATGGAATGGTGTGTGAATTCTGGCTCTGATCATTCCTCAACTTCAGCTACATCACTCCAGTTCATAATTGTTCTCAAATAGAAATGTGTGCAGAACTTTTTTTTAAAATACTATATATACTATATGGACAAAAGTTTGTGCACACCTGAGTATTTAACAACCCATTTCAAAACCATGGGCATTATTATTAAGCTGTTTCCCCTTTGCTGCTATAACAGCCTCCACTTTTCTGAAAAGGCTTTCCACTAGATTTTGGATCATGGCTGTGGGTATGTGTGCCCATTCAGCCATAAGAGCACAAAAGGTTGAGCAATGATGGCCTGGAGTGAAGTTGGTGATCAGTGTGGTTAGGGTCAGGGCTCTGTTCAAGACACTCAACTTCTTCCACTCCAATCTTGGTCAACCATTCTGGTCTTTATGGACCTCACTTAGTGCATAGGTACACTGTCATATTGGAGCAGGTTTGGGCCTCTTAGTTCCAGTGAAAGGAAATCTTAATGCTACAGCATACAAAGACATTCTTGACAATTGTGTTTTTCCAATTTTGTGGCAACAGCTTGGGGAAGACCCACATGGGTGTGATGCTCAGGTGTTAACATACTTTTGGCTATATAGTGCATTATTTTTGTTTGTACTTGGCCACAATATTTCTAACATATTTAGTTATAAATACATTAGGACCCTGACCAGGTATATATAAATGAAGAACGCTATAAAGGCATCTTGCAACTGCACATATACTGTATGTATTAATGAACATGGTCTTTGTTCATCCCACAAACTTCATATCTGATTGCTTACTCATATCTGCATTAAAATAAAAACCTCCCGCTTGTCCCCTGGGATTCCAGTCCCGATGCTCACCTCTAGTCTAGAACTTTTCTGACAGTTCCTATTCGTACATGTATTTGTATGTGTTTAGAACACGTTATTTGTTCATTCTGAATAATGTATTCATATGTGGTTACATCCCAAAGTCATATGTTTATTGTTCCAGAACTGACAGTAACTAAGAGTCATCTCTGTCCCACACAGTGTAAATGTCTGTTTTTCAATGAACTATTTTCTTACAGCAGTTGTTTATCATTTACAGTGTTTGTAGAAGATGACATTAAGAACACCCCCCCCCCCCCCAACCCCGAGACATAGGATTGATTGGATGATATAGCAACCAAGGAGGATTCCCTTCCCTTGCCCAAAACACACACACACACACACTGACAGAGGAGAGATTCCTCCCTTGCAATGGCACCATGACTGGTTGCAGTTAAACAGATGTAAAAGAACTCTTCATATGTGGCTAAAGAGAGGGCCCTCTGTTACCCAGTGGAAACCTTCCAGTATCTACACACACTCACCAACTAAAGTCGTTTTAAGTATTTTTCCACATCAATTTAAAAAAAACCTTACAAAAAATCCATACCAAAATGATCAAACCAATTTGTTTGTACTGCAGCACCATCACTGGCAGTGGGTCTTACCCTGCAAATACTGAGGGTAAAAGAAAGGGAGGGATGGGGTAGAGATAGGGTTTTTGCTGACTGGCAGGCTCAAAGCCAGCTGATCTAAGCTCACTGACATATAAACACACACACACACACACACACACACACACACAAAATGCAATAAACAGTCATACGTGCTCTAACATATCCGTAATCTCTATTTCTATCTGTGTTCTGTGTGTCCTCTGTGTTCTATTCAGTTCACTGAAGTCTCATGGAAAGTAAAGTTGTATGTTTTTGTTTATACAAGTTTTCTGAAACTGTGGTGATATTTCACTCCACCTAACTGCCACTGGACAAGCTTTAAGCTTTTTGGCTAGGTTCTGATTGATGAAGCCCCCCAGGTTCCATGTCAATGGAATGGATGGAAAGACAGACTAGGTCTAAAGGGAAGAAAATTGTGGTTAACTCAGTACATTAGTGTGCAGTTTATAGCTGCCAGTTTATTGCTGGTAATGTCTAGTAGATAATCGTTAGACTATCAGCTTGTCCCTAGTGCTATTGCCCATTCATATCCAGTCCATAAGTAATCTATACCTTAGATTTATGGTATGTTGTTGAAGTTAACATGTTGAGAATCAGTCTGGTTTATGACAGTCTATATATGGTTTGTTGACTGCAAGGTTTCAGTTAACACTATAAAGTGTTACTGAAACCATGCAGTTGGTTTTAGCACTTTTCGGTCATAAAATAAATATTGCGGAGAGAGATGTATGAATTGCTCTGAGAAGGGGAATGCAGTTTTGAAAAATGGTTGTCAGCAATTATTTAAAAAAAAGTAATAATACATTATCTTGCTTTATTGGCCACACAGTACACTAGAGTATACAGGATATTTGACTTGTTGAGCTGCTGTTGTGCTTATAGACATTACATATTACAATAAGAAAATTAAGACAAGGACAGACATTTCCTGACCTTCAGATATATGTCGACAGTTGTAAACAATACGGCTGCCACAGACCAGAATCCTTCAGGGATGGCGTATGTTTGAGTTAAGCACTGTAATTCACAAATGCTTTTATGGATAGTCATGAAATTTGAAAGTTATTTTCAAATCATTTTCAAAACATTTGTCTCCACTTAAGCATATTATCCACAATTGAACTTTTCCTTGGTTTAATGCTAACTCTGACATAGTGAACCCCATATCAAACTGATTTGTTTTATGAAAGAAGCTCTACAGACTGTCGATTGGCTGAGGTTGGAAAGTTAATGCTCTTATTTTCAGTGCCCCCTCTGCCTGGAAAACTATGTGCCTCACCAACCCTACCCCTCAGTGTTCTCAGGACCAAGTTTGTTTATCTTCCTGTCTCTGAAGTGGAACAAAGAAACATTAATGAGAGGGGTGGGACTTTGGTTTCTGACTTGAGGAGGTGATTTCCTGACTTCCTTTTACATGTTTTCCATGTTCCTGTCCTTCCATTTCAGTTTTCTTGAAAGTATGCTGTTTACTTAGCTCCAGCTGTCCCTGATACCATTACTGATACTAATTATTAATCCAAAATGGAAAGCTTATAGAAATCACAGCTTATAGAATGTCAGTGCTGCTTAGACCCGATGACACCATCCTAATCCTACTTTGAAGCACAACTTAATGTAATGATCAATTCAATACAATACAAAACGGTGTATACGGTGATACAATACATTTGCGATACAGCAAAAATTAGTATTGCTGAAAGTGTGCCTTAGGTTTCCATTTTCAATTGATTAACACACGAAACAATATAAAAGTACAATAATAGAAACTTAATAATGACAGTCTTTGTGTGATCCATTCATCTCTTAGCAGCATATAACTAAATAAAAGCTGTGTGTTTGAATAGAACTAAGTTAAACATGGCTAATTAAACATTAGCACTCTGGTAAAGAGAGGTAATTTGCAATGGTGTGCAGGGTTGCTAGGTCTCAACAAAATGTACACCTTAATTTTACCTCATACACACATGCTGTATTTAAAATGAATCAGACATAGTGATCACACTGGATATCAAGTAAATGGAGGCAAGTTAGCTTTGAAATAATTGCATCTCAGATTTTTCTTTTTTTCATTTGAGCATGGATGAGGTAAAATGATAATGGTGAGATACTGAGACATGGTTTGCACATGTCTCAAACATACCCATTGAGCAAAAAGTAGCTACTGTATGTCCTTCAGGTATGTGTCTCTAGGTTCAGTCCAGGCTTTTTGGGGGAGTCTGGGGAATGAATGCATCGATTTCCACCCATATAAATCCAACTCTGCTGAAAGATTCCACAAAGGCAGAGAAATTCCATCAAGCAACAGCCATGCACAACACACAATTCAATTCAATTCAATTCAATTCAATTTTATTTGTATAGCGCTTTTAACAATGGACATTGTCACAAAGCAGCTTTACAGAAATAAATGGATTCACAAAAAATATATTGTAAATATTTGAATTTATCACTGTGAATTTATCCCTTCAGCAACCCTTATACAATCAGCCTTTATATGACATCGTAGAGGACAATGGCGAAAATACAATGCATGCCTGTGCTATTTCAATGTGTTTGTAAAGCAGAATGATTCAGTGCAACACACCAGTGGAGAAAACAGTTGCTTCACAAATCAAAGACTGTGTGCTGTGTACAGGAACTAGGGGCTTCCATGAATGGAATGCAAAGAATGAGAGTAGGGAGAAAGCCTGGGTGGGACAGATGTGGGTAGGGAAGAGAAGAGAAGTAAAAGAAAAGACAACAAAAGAGACAGCTACTCTATAACTTAAACACCACTCCAGCTGTGTGTCCATGATCAGTTCAAAAAGCTGGGTTTCTTTTTTTGCTTTCTGATCCGTTGATTTTACCCTTCATGTGTATGTGCATGTCTCTGCGTGTGTGTGTGTGTGTATGTGTGTGTGTAAGATTATTATCACATGCAAGGCAAACCTTGAACAATAGGGCCATTAAGAAGAAAAAAATAGAAACATTTAAAGTTTTGGCAGCACTTGCTCAAGGCCAGATCTGTTGTACGCTTTAAAAGCAGCCTCTGTCCAGAGAATGGAAACATGATAGTGTAACGGAGATGCAGGAAGGAGAATGAAGACATAGTTCAGATAGAGAATGAGAACAACGTATACACCAGTCAGCCATAACATTAAAACCACCTGCATAATGTTGTGTAGGTCCCCCTTGTGCCCCAAAACAGCTCTGACCGGTCAAGGCATGGACTCCACAAGACCTCTGAAGGTGTGCTGTGGTATCTGGCACCAAGACGTGAGTGTACTTGGTCTGCAGCAGTGGTTTGATAGGTGGTACGACCAGGCTACCTTCTTCCATTGTTCCCTGGTCCTGTTTTGATGCTCACGTGCCCATTGTAGGCGCTTTTGGTGGTGGATGGGGTCAGCATGGGCACTCTGACTAGTCTGCAGCTATGCAGCCCCATACACAGCAAGCTGCAATGCACTGTGTGTTCTAACACCTTTCTATCATAGCCAGCATGAACTTTTTCAGCAATTTGTGCTACAGTAGCACTTTGTTAAATCAGACCAGATGGGCTAGCCTTGGGCGCCCATGACCCTGTCGCCAGTTCAGAGGTTGTCCTTCCTTGGACCACTTTTGGTAGGTACTAACCACTGCATACCAGGAACACCCCACAAGACCTGCCATTTTGGAGATACCCAGTCATCTAGCCATCACAATTTGGCCTTAAGGATCACTGAGATCCTTATGGTTGCCATTTTTCCTGCTTCCAATATATCAGCTTCAAGAACTGACTGTTCACTTGCTGAATAAAATATCCTACCCCTTGACAGGTGCCACTGTTATGAGATAATCAATGTTATTCACTTCACCTGTTAGTGGTTTTAATGTTATGGCTGATCGGTGTATGCATGCTATACTACAGCATTACTACATTACTACACGTTTTGAAACAAAAAAAAACACACCACCACAAGGGGCCCCAATGTTTGTGCCCAATTGCTTATATGGCCTAATGCAGAAATTCTCTTATAATCATGCAGGAAAAAACTCTTTACAGTCAGGGACCCCCATTAATTGTAAACAAAAATCACAGACCCCTTCAGTACAGATTTATTTTTACATTTCTATAAATCCCTTTTTATTTCTGCACCCATAAAACTCATCTTTATAAAAGAAAATTGCATTAGATACCAGTATAATTACTTTGATAAGGTTGGCTTCTTACCACCACTGTAATAAAATAAACAAAAGATCACAGACCCCTTGGCTATATTTCACAGACTGCTGGGGGTTTCCGGAGAACCACTTTGAGAACCACGGGCCTAATTAATAAGCTGGCTATGTGTAGTAATACATGTGTCACAGCTGGAAGTTAAAAAGCTTCAGGCTTTTCCAGACCCTATGGAGACATCTTATGGAGACAGTAAACATCTTGAAGTACAGTAAATATTTTTGAGAGTAGTTTTATGTGAGAATTATGTCAGTGTCAATTACAGGATAATATTGGAATCCACACTTTTATCTGTATGTATATTTACAATATGTGTGTGTGTTTTTTACGGTATTAATATCTGTCAGGGATTTTGCAGAGGCAGCGGTGGATGCAAGTGCAGATTTATTGAAATAAAGTGCAAAACAAATAACAAAACAAGGCAAAACACATAGACCTGGAGCTAGGCTGAGGCACACACAAAAAGACATTAACACAACAACAACAAAAGCTCGATACTGAGGTTCAGAAACACTAGAACTTATATAGGGGTGATAATGAGGCTGAGATGAGACACAGGTGAGCATGATTAGGACATGTGATTTACTGGGGCTGCTGGGAAGTGTAGTTCAGTGCCCTATAGGCACTGCTATGGCAATATCTATGAACATTCCAATATTTTAGAGACTATTTATTTGTCTACTATGCATATTTACATATGTTAAAAACAAATGAGTCTTTTAAATTTTTTTGTTTTTCTTACCAAGGTTAATGTGTAAGGAAGGAAAACTGTATACAGTCTATTCATTTTGTACTGTCTATAACATCTTCACAAATCTCTCTGTGTGCTACTATAGGATGAGGTGAAACTTCCCTCTAAGACCACAGTGGCCAAGTCCCTGAAAGTGCATCAGCCTGCAGAGGGTGAGGGCGAGCTGGAGCTCAAAGCTGCTATGGAGGAGGGTGAAGAGGCTGGAGGAGAGAAGGCTCATCTAGACCTGTCGTCTGATGAAGAAGAAGTAGAGATTGAGGAGACTATTGAAGAGACCCGAGCAGAACGCATCAAACGCAGCAGCCTTCAACGGGTTCAAAATATCAAAACGGTCTTCTCCAAGGAAAAGATGGAGAAAACCAAACAAAAGACGAAGGAGAACCTTGAGAAAACCAAGCAAAAAACCAAAGAGAACTTGGAGAAGACACGAATGAAGACCAAAGAAAACTTGGAAAAAACCAAGCAAAAGACCAAAGAGAACTTGGAGAAGACTAGGCAGAAGACACGGGAGAACCTGGAAAAGACACGCCACAACATTGAGAAGAAAATGGGCAAGCTCAGCACTCGTATGTCTGTCAACCCAGAGCGTAAAGAGAAGCTGAAAAGCTCACAGAAGAAGATGGTGAAGTCTTTCACGCCTGATCACACCATTTATGCTCGGTCAAAAACTGCCGTGTACAAGGTGCCACCATTCACCTTTCATGTGAAGAAAATCCGTGAAGGGGAGGTGGAAATCCAAGGCACAGAAATGGTGGAAGTGGGTGGGGAAACAGAGGAGGTAGAGAATGGAGTAATGGAGGGAGGAGAGGAAGAAGAGATGGAGATGGAGGGAGGAGAGATGGGAGAGATGGAGGAGAGTGCTGAGATGCTGGAGACAGGAGAAGATTTGGAGCTGGTGCTTGCAGAGCAGGATCATGATAGAGACAGTGACTAGATGGTGTGTGTGTGTGTGTGTGTGTGTGTGTGTGTGTGTGTGTGTGTGTGTGTGTGTGTGTGTGTGTAAGGGGCGTATACTGCAGTATTCTGTATACTGCAGATTCAGGTATTAGAGGTTGTTCATAGATGTTCATATGATTCATAGGAATCATAGGTGTAGGTGTATGAGTATTTGCGTGTGTGTGTGTGTGTGTCTGTGTTTGCATTAAGGGAAGAAAAGATGGTCTCACCATGGTTGTAGACAGGTTAAAGTCTCATTTTAAATGATTGTTGACAGTATAAGGTTTGGTCTATATACTAGTATATGCTAGTATAATTTGCAGCAAATTTGGGGTAAGGACTCGGTGAAATGGCAACAAGTTCATTAAGAAGTAAGCCAAAATATAAAGATCATGACATTTGTAAAAATATGTTTTAAAAAAACATTCATTGTTAATTAATGTACTAACAACACACATACTTATCTACAGCTAGTCTAGTTAGCAAACACAGTTTGACTTAATATAGTCAAATACGAACATGTTTCACTTATGCAAGAGAGGAAAACAACCAACAAATTCTTCTAATATTTTGCGTATATTCATATAAGAAATTTCTGTTTAATATTATTTCTTTATTTTTGGAGGCACGGTTACTGCATTCTGTTGTTACACTGAAATTTTGTTATGTTTTGTTAATCTACATCAATCTACATGTTACATTAATGATTTTAACCACCAGCCCCATGTGGTTGCTTGGTACAGCAACCATCACCACAGCACCATGATTTCCTAACAATAAAAATCCCACAAACACAATAATATGAATTTTAAAGTTTTGATGTCTCTTAGTAAAGACATTTTGTTGGTCTTGGTGCCTATTCCTATCTCTGTTATAACGGAGACTGACATAAAAAGAAAATTTACAAAGAGCTAGCTGAGGACTAGAATATTTCAGGGAAAAAATAGACACTAATTTCATCGGTGTTGGATTTATGTTAAAACCAGGGTGTCTTCAGTGGGAAAATTTAATAGTATTTCAAAATAATGTAAACTGAACAACAAAAAATATATCTGTGTCCTTTCCATTTTTAAAAGCTGTTTCTACAGAATTTCTACTTCTTCTAATGTTACCATTATCTACTGATGAAGCACTTATGTATTTTGTTTATTTCTCACAAAAATAGTCTGTTTACTTACTGGGGTTCATCAACTTGATGTTTTTTCTGATGAGGTAAAAAGGAAAATGTGTGGAAAATATATGGGAAAATTTAAGGGGAATAAAAAAAGCTATTTGCTTTTGAAAATGTAGTGATATAAAAAGTGAAGCTGACAAGCATTTGTACTTCAATAAAGTAGAAGTATTACCAAAATGTACTTAAGCATGATATGCATAAATAGTATTTCTATTTTATATTATACACCACTGCTGCCAATATACAGTAACAGTAAGTCTCTGTTCCAGTCATGCGGACAACATGCACTACGTATTTTAATCCCTATTTAGATAGGTGCTGAGTCTGGAGTATTAGAGCACAAACAAAATGTGCATTGCATGGAGTTACCAGGACTGTGATCGAGAACCACTGCATTATAGAGAACATTTTGTAATTTTCCTCTTTGAAAGAATCACCAAGCCACTTTTATCTTTTATTGCTCAGATATCAGTTAATTAGTCACCATTCATCCTTCCTAGTTGCCAAATACTGTATTTACCTTTTCACATTTTATATGTGCACATTTTACTTTGTTTAGTCTATATTTTGCTTTGCAACTGATCTGTATGTATCTCAGAATGTCTCACTGCATACTAATATGTTAATAAAAGCAGACTCATTCACATTCAGTATTGTTCAGTTTTAGTGAAAGTCACATTATATCATTGCTTTCTATTGGTTCATAGTCTAGATCAAACTGTGGCACCATCATTTTGCATTAAGGTTGGAGGGGTTCCACATTTTTAAATGAAGTTTTGACTAGTTTACACATTCCCAACCAGTCCCAGGTGAACAGGTGTTGGTGCTACATATACAGTTAGGGTTGAACTAGAAAGCAACTCCAAAACATTTTTCACAGTGCAAATTCAGGGATTTATGCCCAGTGTTTCACATTGTTTCAACCTGACCACAACAAGCAACAAGCAAGTAGATGGAGCATGCATGCTCATAAGAGTGTGTTAGCCCCTCGTAAATATGCCAGTACACTGGAGTCACTCCCAAGTGCTAGACCCAAAATTTCAAGGTGTGTGATCTGCTTTGCCACCTAGCGAACATTGAGTGCCCATCAGTAACATCAGTGACAGGCAGAACCATGGTGTGTTCAGTCAGAATGGGGCTATCAACAACACTACTTCCATAGTCTGTTGGTTACCCTGCAGTGTCATCCAAACCAGTGAGAGTTGCAGGGTTGTAGATTTGGCAAATAGTGTGCCAATGCCCAAAGCTTCCATCAGATCGACTGTAAGTGTTCCAAATTAGCTAAACAACCTGAGCCACTGATTAGCCAATTTAGCCAAATCACCTTGTGAATTTGCCAAAGACCAGGCACAGGCATGCATACTCTGAGTATGTAGGCAGCCAACATCAACACTGCTTGTGATTTTGTGCTCCTGTTTTGTCTGTACTAGAGATTCCTGAAAATGTAGAATTGCAGCTTTCATTTCAAGGAGGTTTTCATGCTGATTTCAAACCTCAGGAGAAAACATGCACTTGACCAACAGGGCACATAAACATTCTCATGCCACTACTACTGACATATGCCTTTGTCACATGGCTGACAGACTCTGGCCATTCGGCGAAAACTGAAATGATCTTAGGAGTAGCATTCCTAGTTTTTCTGCTGGATTGGCTGCTGCTGACATCCCAGCCAGACATTCTGTGGCCACTTGCAATTTTCCTGACTGCATTCATAATTGAGATGGTTCTGTCTTCTGTCAAGAAGGCTTACATTTCATGCCAATGTAATTCATTACATGATTGGAAGCCCATCAAAGTTTCACAGTAATGAGTTTCCTAATATGTAAATGTACACAAACTCAGGAGCTCTGATAGGATGCAAACTTATATCCAAACTAAATGGATTTTCATGAATGCAGTCCAATCCAATCAGCCAAATATGTGGTGAAACCATGCTGATACAAAGCACCTCAGTTATTGTTCACATTGAAAAATCATAATGTGATCTCAGTGACTTTGACCATGGCATAGTTGTTGGTGTAAGTGAAGTGAAGTGAAGTGTGGCCAAGTATGGTGACCCATACTCGGAATTTGTGCTCTGCATTTAACCCATCCAAGTGCACACACACAGTAGTGAACACACACACAGCGTGAACACACACCCGGAGCAGTGAGCAGCCTTTTTTGCTGCGGCGCCCGGGGAGCAGTTGGGGGATCGGTGCCTTGCTCAAGGGTCTCACCTCAGTCATGGTATTGAGGGTGGAAGAGAGCGCTGATCATTCACTCCCCCACCTACAATCCCTGCCGGCCCGAGACTCGAACCTGCGACCTTTGGGCCGCAAGTCCGACTCTCTAAGTATATTGAGTATTTCTGAAACTACTGATCTCTTGGGACTTTCACACACAACAATATCTAGAGTGTACACAGAATGGTGTAGAAACCAAAAAATATCCAGAAAGTGTCAGTTCTGCAGGGAGAAATGAGAAAGGACAAAGGACAATGGCGAACCTTGAAGTGGATGGGCTACAACAGCAGAAGACCACACCAGGTTCCAATCTTGTCAGCCAAGAATAAGAATCTAAAGTCATAATGGGAAAAATTAACACTTTTTTAGCAAAATTTTTAATACTTAGTTTTTTTTTTCTTCAGATAGACTTTAAGAATGCCTTTGACAATAGAAGAACGTATTGAAATCATTCTCATGGCTGGATCGGGAAGCTGTCACAAGGTTGCAATGGATTTTAACAGGAAACATGGCAAGCACATCACACACGACACTGCTGCCAAACTTATTAACAAAAACTGGAAGTGTTGTGGAACAACTGAGAAGTGGACGTCCATGAACATCCACTGACGAAGGCACAACCGACATGGAACTGGCATACATTGTCCCCTATATATATATTTTTTTCTAGAAATTGTTTCCCATGCTATTTTTTAACAAATATTATTCATATTAAATATCACAGAAATTAATATTAGTAACTGTAGTAGCTGACAGTGGGATTTGTTTTATTTTCTTTTTGACTAAACAGCCAAGCGTAAGTGTTACGTTTAACAAAAACACATACGAACAGAGCTTCGGGTGAATGCTAATTTACTCAAAAAACTTTAGCGGCAACAGTCACGGAATACGGTACAACTGTGAAGCATGCGCATCAGCATGACTTCACGACAGTATTACTACAACAGATAACAACAATGAAGAACTTGTTAGCAGCCACAACAGTAGGTACATCCACACATAGGGGGCACCCTTTCATCACTATACTCTTACAATGACATGAAGGATGCAGCCTGTTATGTCACACAGGTTAAAGCCCTCATAAGGACGAACAAGACATTGTGTTGCCTTCTCTCTGGTCTGACTCTAAGATGGATGTGCCACAAAATAGATAACTCCACCAGTCCCTCATTCTCACACACACACACACACACACACACACACACACACACACACACACATTCCTTTACTTTGCCTGTCCATATTGAGATTTATGTTTTGTTAGTTAAATAATGAACTACTGTTCCTCATTGTATTTCACTAAATCCCATTTTACTGAAGATTTCATTACTTTTATACTGCAAGAAGCTAATTATTCTGAACTAATCCTTCAGAAAGCCATTATTATTGCTCCCAGCAGAATTGAGGTTTTAATAATTTTGACTTAGAATTTTGCTATTTTAATTCCTAAATAAATTTCTAAACTAAACATGTTCAATGAGAAAATATTTTATGAGACCTATTACTTAATGAGACTGATTATTTTATGATACTGATTAATTAAATGACAGTGTCTGCGACAGAACTGTAAGAAACCGGCTGAATGAAATGGGATTTACATATATAAAAGCCAAACGAAAACCAGCACTAACACCTAAACAGAAGAAAAGAAGGTTACAGTGGGTTACAGTGGGATGATTGGATGAAAGTGATATTCAGTGATGAATCACGAATCTGCATTGGCCTAGGAGATGATGCTGGAACCTTTGTCTGGTGCCGTTCTAACGAAACATATGAAGATGACTGCCTGAAGAAAACAATCAAATTTCCCAACTCATTTATGACATGGGATTGCATGTCAGGTAAAGGACCAGGGGAGGTGGCAGTCATTACCTCAGCAGTCAATGCACAGGAGTACACTGAAATTCTGGACACTTTTCTCATTCCATCCATAGAAAATAGGTTTGGTGGTGACGAAGTAATTTTTCAGGATGACAACGCATCGTGCCACAGAGCAAACAGTGTTAAAGCTTTTGTTCAGGAAAGGCATATCAACTCAATGACATGGCCAGCAAACAGTCCGGATCTCAATCCAATTGAAAATCTATGGTGGATATAAAAAAAACTGGTCCATAATAAGGCTCCATCCTGCAAAGCTGATCTGTCAACTGCTATTCGAGAAAGCTGGAACCAGATTGATGGGGAATATTGTTTTTCATTAGTGAAGTCTATGCCTCAAAGAATTCAGGCTGTCAGAGTCGGACTTGTAACCTGAAAGTGAACCCGAAGGTCGTGGGTTCGATTCTTGGGTCTGGCAGGGATTGTAGGTGGGGGAAGTGAATGACCAGTGCTCTCTGCCACCCTCAGTACCACAACTGAGGTGAGACCCTTGAGCAAGGCACCGATCCCCCAACTGCTCCCCGGGCGAGGCAGCTAAAATGGCTGCCCACTGCTATGGGTGTGTGTGTGCACTTGGATGGGTTAAATGCAGAGCACAAATTCTGAGTATAGGTCACCATACTTGGCCACAAGTCACTTCACTTCACTTTTTTCCTCTACTTGATTTGGAAAATGACATGCCATTAATAAAAAAAAATGTCAGTGAATTTTTTTGATGTATGTTTCACAAAGCCAGAATGTTAAGCTATTGAACAAAAACTTTTTTGTGTCATATCTGAGATTTGCTTGTTTGCTATAAAGTAAAAAAGCTGGGTGAACATCCTCTAAGTGTGGTGATTCCATAATATTTGCCAAGGGTTGTAAACAGACCCATTTCCTCTACACCAGAAAGGGTAAATGAAATGAAAACAAACAAAATAACCCAGGTCTGTAACATTCAGCCCCTTTTAAGTGAATGTCTCTAGCGTTCTAATTGTATGTCACTGGATAATCTTCAAAACTGGATCTGCTACTGTATATGTATCTGAAATACAGCTAATTACTTCCATATGTTTATCAGCTCTGTTAAAGTTCCTTTCAAGTACTCAGGTCACTCTGATGAAATACATACACAGATCAGCCATAACATTAAAACCACTGACAGGTGAAGTGAATAACATTGATTATCTCATCACAATGGCACCTGTCAAGGGGTGGGATTAGGCAGCAAGTGAACACACACACACACACATACTGCACTTTCCTTATGAAGCACTCTTCATAATCTGATTAGCTCTGTAAACCTTCTTCTCTTTTCTTCACAGGCATGCAGGCAAACAGCAGCCAGAATCAAATCAATACGTGTGAGAATTACAGCCATTAAAAGCACAATTACAACATTATTCATAGCCTGGTTACACTGGTTAGAGGGTGGCTGTCAAACTCATTTTAGATCATGGGCCACTTAAACTAAACTTAAATGTGTTAATTTATCTGTCTTAATTTATCTGTATAAGTTGTAATTGCATAATTGTGAATATCCCTCTGGAATTTATAAAGTTTATCTAATAAAATAATTAATAAAATTGATCTATCTATCAATCTATTAGTATTTACCCCATTTACTGTGAAACTCCTAAATTAGTTATTTTGGAAAGAGACATGATTACAGTGTAAGATTTTTTTTTTTAGCTTGATAATGAAGAATTATATAACATTAGCACAGTAGCTGTTTTTTTTTTTGTTTTTTTTAAATCTTTCAATTAAATTATGATTTAACAAAGTTAATTTAAAACATGGATTCTAGATGGATACTGTTGGGCCTGGATTAGAATCTTATCAGGCTGGTCTTGGCCCACAGCCATATGCTTGACACCCCTGGGTAGAAAGAGGACAGACAGTAGTAGAGACAGAGGGAGGAGGCACAAGCAGATAGAGATTACTAAACAGATTAGCTTGGGGCCATGGAACAGAGCCTTTCATGTGACAACAATAAACACCCTGCACTAAACTGAGGCAAGAGCAGAATAATGCAATGAGGTGAGAGTTGAGGAAAGAGAGTGGAAAATAAATGTATGGAATTTCAGAAAAGACAACATTAGGACAAAAGAATTAGCATTGACTGTGATTACTTAAAAGAGTGATTGAGAGACAGGCAGTGGGATAGATGAGAAAAAGACTACTTTACTGTTCTGATCATTATGATCATCATCAGCATCACCA
>CM040996.1:8086424-8096867 GCA_022985145.1 Pangasius djambal | reverse complement strand
GGAGGGTAAACCGTAGAGCAGACTATTGCAGTAGTCGAGACGGGAGGTAACAAATGCGTGGATGAGGGTTTCAGCAGACTGAGGAGAAAGGGAAGGGCGGAGGCGAGCAATGTTCCGAAGATGATAGAAAGCGGTTTTGGTGATGTGTTTGATGTGGTGTTCATAGGAGAGAGTCTGGTCAAAAAAGATGCCGAGGTTATGGAGGTGGGAGGAAGAAGGGACTGAGGAGCCGTCAAAGGTGAGGGTGAGGTTATTGTAGGTTTTGGTGAGTGTTTTGGGGCCGATGATGATTATTTCAGTTTTGTCGCAGTTTAGTTGGGAAGTTTGACTGAAGCCAGGACTTTATTTCAGAGATGCAGTTTGTGAGGGTGGAATGTGTGGCTGGGGTTTTGGATTTAGTGGACAGGTAAAGTTGGATGTCATCTGCAAAACAGTGGAATTGAAGGCCGTGGCCTTAATGCTTTGTCAAATTAGTGGAAATGACTGAGTAGACTTATTTTTGTGGCTACATAAGTGGTGTAAGCATAAATAACTTCATTTTTTTGTGCAATGCCTAAAATATCATTATGCATGCCAGTTAGATGAGGATAATGTATATAACTGTATCCGGGAGGACTAGCTTCATTTAATGCTACATACATCATTTGGTTTAATCCACGTTTCTGTTAAATGCCATACATTAAACTCCTGATCAGTTATGGTTTAATTTACAATAAGCGCTTTAAATGCAAGAGATCTAATATTTAATAGTCCTAGCTTCAGATCAAAGGTGCTGGCTGTGCATTTAGTATTTCTGAGTGTTTCTGAGTGTTATACATTTTTCTTTAGCTCAGAGAACAGACACTGTATCAATATGGTGAAATCTGAGTGATGATTCAAGGCAGCTAAACTCACTCTTCTGACCCCACCCCCATTTCTCAAACCAGCGCTCAACCATACCCCAGTCTCCACATATTTCCACTGCCTGACTCAGGCCTGACACTCCCTGCCAACAGAGGAAATCCGCCACAGTCATCTGCACCCCAACCTGTAGACCACTTCAAACTTCAAACTGGCTGAAGTGCCAGATACCAACAAGTAATCTGCACATTGACATCCTTTATGTGGTGAAGCCACTGGAGTGAAGGCCCATCCCAAAAGATAGGATCAGGTGATGTATAGATAGTATAGGGTGAGGACCACCCACTTGATGGCCAGACCCTCTTTCTAGATCATGCTGTACTTACTCTCCCACACCCAGAGGTTGTCACTGATGTACAGCATGGGGCACTCTTCCCCCCACCACTTGGGACAACATGGCCCCCAGCCCCCTGTCTGATGTGTCAGTCTGCAAAACAAAGGTTAGAGAGAGAAGTGAGGAGAATGTAAGAGTGGTCCACCACAAAGTACAGCTTTTACCTGAATAAAAGCCCATTGGCACAGCTCCATCCACTGAACCATATCTGGTGTTGCCTTTTTAGTGAGATCAGTCAGAGGGCTGGTGACATCCAAATAATTACACACAAAATTATGATAATAATGATACTGTCTCACCTCTTTTTATTATTGGTATTGGGTCTTGGGCAGGCCACAATTGCTGCAGTCTTATCAATTTGGGGACACACCTGCCCATGAACCAAGTGGAAGCCCAGATACATTACTTCTACCTGTTCAATTGCACACTTCATGCTTGTCTCAAGGATATCAGTACAATGCTCAGATGTTGAACGTAGGCAGTGTGTGGATGGCGGATTCTGTCCATGAGTCATTGGAACATGGCTGGGGCTCCAAATAACCTGAAAGGAAGGGTGACAAATTGGTAAAAACCAAATTGAGTTGAAAAGGCAGCTTTCTCGAGGAGTCGAGGGGTTCTGCTAGTATCCTTTAATCAAATCCTTTGTTGAATAAATACCTAATGAGCAGTTCTCAATGCATGGCATCAGATACACATCAAATTTACACACCACATTTTCTTTTCTAAGGTCTGCGCAGAACCGGACTTGAACAATCTGCCTTGGGGGCATCTCAATGCGGGGATAGTATATGGGTGTAATCAAGGAGTGTGACTGGGCAAAAACACATTGGAAACTTCTGCTTGCAACTTGACAACCTCTGTAATTTGGGATGGTGGGAGGTGGTCTCTACAGGGAACTAGGATGAATTGAGCCACAAGTTTTAGATTCATCTCTGATCCCAGCTCCTCCCTCTCTGGAACTACCATCACCACGGGGGCCACCTCTCTCCATGGTTTAAGGAGATTGAGGTAGTATATCTGCCATGGCCCACCTCTATCTGTTCACCTTACTTCACAGTCAATGACCCAAACTCGCCATGTGACCTCAAAAAAGCTCTTGCCATTTTGTGGGTAATTTGGAGCTTGATGTGGGTAATAATGTGACCACTTGATTTCCTAATGAAAATCCCATAGCCGGGCACCCTATTATACAGCCAGGATTGATGGTCTTGCACCTGTAGCAAATTTTCCTGCCTTAATTGACACAATATGTGAAGTTTTACTTTCAGGTCAAGAAATGAATTTCACTTGTACTCTCTGAAGGTCCCTCCTGCCAGTTCTCTCTGACAACCTCCAAGATGCCACAGGGCTTGGATCCATATAGCAATTCAAATGGGGAACTCCATGGAGGCTTACGGGACCTCTTGTACTGCAAATAATAAGGGTTTGATGCACTTATCCCCAATTCCAAGCATCATCATGCACAAACTTAAAAAATAATTTTTTTAAGTGTCTGCTTAAATTGCCCTACCAGGCCATCCATTTACAGATGTTACACGCTGGTCTGAATTGATTTCATCCCCAAAAATTCATACTGTTCGACATGTACCTGACAACCATGATGCTTTTGCCAGTCAAGATCTCTTTCGGGATTCCAACTCGGGAGATTAATTTAAAGAGTGTCTCCTCAATGTTTATTACTGAAATGCACGGCTTCTAGGTATCGTGTTGCATAATCCATTAAAACTAATGCAAAAAGATTACTAAAGGACCCTCATGCACTCTGTTCTAATGGTCTGATGAGGTCCAATTCTTTTAAAGATGACCTTATTCAATGGAATGGGGCGCATTGGCACTTTTGGGGTGGCCGGCAGCTTCACCAGGTGACATTTGTGACATGCCGCACACCAACTGCATACAGCGCCACAAATGCCATAGGATTATGATGAGCTGTATGGGAAAACATTTCCCCGTGGCTCTTTGGGACCAACAGTTGGGTTCTCAACCTTTGTTTGAGTGCCATGTATCAGTCGGTATAGCCTATATTTAATAATTAAAAAGTAGGGGTAAGACAGTGCAATGTTTGGCTCCACGGGCTGACCATCAATTGCTTTCACTTGGTCAAAGGCATGCCTCAGGGTGTCGTCTCCTGACTGCTCCAAGGAGAAATCCCCGAGGGGAATCCCTGCGAAGGGAGGATGGGTGTTGACATGAAGCTGCCGATGATGGCCCCAGCACCTCCTCCCCAGCCGGTGCTGCGCATATCCCACACTGTGCTTTGCTACTGCAGGACCCATCCACAAACATTCCCTTTACCAATATCCAGAAACTTAGCCAATTCATCCCCAGAATCAGCGGATGGGTGGGGCAAGAACTAACTGCTGCCTCCATGCTCTGCTTTTGACTCTGGAAATAAATAGTGAAACCGGTGGATATTCTTGAATGTCGCCGGTGGATATTCTTGAATGTCACCTTACCTTCACCCTTCATGCTCCTTCCAATGTTACACCTTGAATCATGCCTTGGTGGATTGAGGTTTGTTTATAAGCCAAATCCACCAATGTGTGATAAGTAATCCCTTGTATACTTACAGGTATTCGGTACGTCAATTTTCAGTTGGGGGGAAGGCCATGGTGCATCCCAGAGCCGGACCAGGGTTCCCATGCCAATGACAAAACATCAATCCTGAAAATGCCCAGGCTCCCCCACAGCCCCAAAATGCCTCCCCGGGCCTTACCCTTGCACCTGCTGCTACATGATCATCCACCTGTGCAGAGAGAGAGAGAGAGCGTGAGAGTAGGAGAATGAAGAAGAAGTAGAGATCAGGGAGGGCACGGGCCGGACAGGAACCTGGGACCAAGGAGAGGGTTTAGGAGGATTAGTTGGGTCTGGGAGGTGGGAGCAAGGAGACAACCAGGATTGGGGAATTGGTTTTGGGGAATGGGATCCCGTTTGTAAGGAGCAGGGGTGGGGAGTAAATGAAGAGGGTGGGAGCGAGAGAGAGAGACAGAGAGAGATACACCACCAAATGGTCCTCAGCCAGGTTTACTTCCTCCTCCAGCGATATTGGCCAGTGGCACTGGACCCATTCTGGTAGTCTGGTGATGCACTGCTCCAGTACCATTAGGTCCACCACTTCTTTGGCACCATGCACTGCCAATGCAAAGCACCAGCAACCACCATCGAAAGGGAGTGTTGCTGTTGGGCAAAGTCAAACAAGCTGCCAAGCTCACTGCATGTCAATGAGCAGAAGTGTTGACTATGTTGTTCAGGGGAGCAGCTGACTCATTGCAAGATCAATCTCTTCAGGTCCAGAGTCTCCAGGAGGTTTGCAGCTGGAAGCTGTTGGCCTGCAAGCTGGGCTTCCCCTGACTGTAGGGGTAGCAGATGGGCTGCCCACTGGGACTCTGGCAAGCCCCACGCTGCCCCAGCATACTCAAAGGGCTTGATGAATGCTTCTGGGTCATCCTGCGGTCCCATCTTTGATAGCTTCTGGGTCATCCTGTGGTCCCATCTTTGATAGCTTGATGTGGGGCATGGCTACTGCTTCCTCTCCCATGGTTGCTGCTGGAGTACCCATTGGCTGGACCAAGCGCCGAAACACCCGTCAAACCTCAGTCTGCACCTGGAGGAGAGCCCTAAAGTGCTGCTTTTTTCTGTGCACAGCTCAACAAGGGTCTGATATTGAGTCTGATGGTTGACGGTTTTGATGATCTTGGTGAGGGAAAAGGGCTCTCGCTGCATGGCTTTTATCTCCCTCTCTTTCTCACTCTCCCTCTGTCTCTCATGTGCGCTCTCCCATCTCCCCTGCCACAATACACCACTTTTAGGTTTTGGAATGCCACTTTACATCATCCAAAAACCCCGATAATTCATTTATCTTCAGTAACTACTTTATCCAGGTAAGCTTAGCAGTAAACTGATTTCACCAGTTTATCTGCATCAATTGTCTTGTGTTTTAGGACGGAGTGTACAACCAAAGGGAGAAATCACACAGACGGCTCAAACAGTCCCAGGTCACTATGCGCTCGACTCCATGGATGATTACAAAGGACAGACTGAAAGATTGTAAGTTTGTGTGTTTCATTTCTTTGATTAATGGATGAGGACAGATGATGCATATTTAAATCTCTGTAACTGTATTGATGCATTTAATTTAATTTAATTATGAATACTACTTACTTCATCCAAAATGTAAATTTAACATAAACACATATGTATGAAAATGTGGACCAGTTCATGTGCCATGCCTTAAAGCCACCATATGTACATAATTATGGTCATTAATTAATTTTGATCTCTCAAAGAAAATGCTTTATTAGTATGACCAGGGGTTTCTCAGTCATTTCATTATGTAATAATTTTTCACAGCAATGATACTGTATGTGTGAACTTCACTTTCAAATTATATAGTTTGCAGAGTTGCAATCTAAGTCCAAAAGTGACATTAATGTTTACATATAGAAAGTTATGCATATATAGAATCTGGTTATGCACCTGCTTAAGTCAGTTTTCTGTGAGCCACTTTAAGATTATGCAAATCAACTGAGTGTAGTTCACACAGATGAGGTTGCCAGAGTTTTTCTGAGTAATGGTGTCAGACACTGGGTTTTTCAATAACATTGAGATCACCACCTATAAACTCAAGGAGTTGTTTAGTTTAGTTTAGTTTAGTTTAGTTTATTTATAAACCACATTTAAAACAACTGAAGTTGAAACCAAAGTGCTCTACAAGTGGTATAAAACAAATGTTTACACAAAAACATTTAACAATACAAAATACCGGAAGACAAATGGAAATTTTACAGCCTCAGACTGAATTAAAAGATAAAGATTAAAAAGGAGTCTTCAAAGAGGATTTGAACATAGCAATAGAGGAGGATGATCTTATATGAAAAGGGAGACTATGCCAGAGTCTGGCAGCAGCCACCGTGAAGGCCCGGTCACCTTTGGTTTTGTAACGTGAACGTGGGACTGAAAGGAGTAATTGACTTGATGATCGAAGAGATCTTGAGGCAGTATACAGAGTAAGGAGATCACACACGTACTGTGGAGCAAGCCTATGCAAAGCTTTAAAAACAAATAATTTTAAATTAATTTTTTAATTTTAAACTCAATGCAGAAATTGTCTGGCAGCCAGTGAAAAGAGGCAAGCTCCAGAGTAATGTGCTCACGCTTCCTGGTGCCAGTCAAAAGTCTGGCCGCTGCATT
Organism: Pangasius djambal; assembly: GCA_022985145.1. Lineage (NCBI taxonomy): Eukaryota > Metazoa > Chordata > Actinopteri > Siluriformes > Pangasiidae > Pangasius > Pangasius djambal. Next base: position 8,090,443 of record CM040996.1, on the reverse strand, counting down.
TTGCACCATTTGTAGGTGATCTAGAGCAGTCTTAGGCAACCCCAAATAAAAGGAATTACAGTAGTCCAACCTTGATGTTATAAATGCGTGAATAACAGTTTCCAGGTCCTGCTTAGATAGCATCTTCTTGATTTTAGCAATAGATCTCAAATGAAAGAAGCTGCTTTTGACAACAGCATTAATCTGCTTATCAAAACACACTGAAGGATCTAGAATAACACCAAGGTTTTTGACACAATCACGCGCATTGGAAGACAGCGTACCTAACTGATTAACAATACCAGAGACTGGTGAACCAAAGATAATTATTTCAGTTTTATCATTGATTTATCAGTTGTCTTTAAACCTGAAAAAAAACAAGGATAGAAAATGTGGATTGAAGAAGGGAAGAGTTTGTTAATTTTTAAGACAATTTAAGACAGTTTAAAATAAAAAATAAAAATATGATATATGAATGAGAAGATGGTGAGCATTGAAACTAACATCTAATTCTGTAAACAGAATAAAAATAAGCAGTTTAAACTCCATGCAAATTATATGATTTGTAGTTGATCAAGTCAAGGGTTACATTACTTCTTATACCTAAATGTACGCACTCTCAGGAGCAGGAGTAGGATACAAAATTTTTTTTCCGAATTTACAGGATTTTCATGAATACCAAATTTCTTGTGTAAGCTCATACTAGTGAGTTACACATAAATCTGTTCATATCCAGCTTGATAAATGAGGCCCAATGTGTGCAATTTCAGTATTAAATACTCGCTCTGTTGCATGTAAGTCAACTCCAACCTATAGAGTCTAATCAGAAATTAAAACTAATCAAAAACTATCCTCTAATGCTTTGCCATTACATCTGTGCCTATTAAGTTGTGGAGTAAGTCCAAGAAATGTAACTGACAACAGATACCCTTACATCCTAGAGTTGATACCTGCTATTACATTTCAGAGTGAAGTATTTGACTTACTTTATCTTTTTTTTTTTTTTTTGCCCTCTGGTTTTTATTTTCTTGGTATTTACCATAGCACTGCTCTGCTCTTCATCATTAGTTTTACAGAACCACAGCCAGTGAGGTTTACAGAGCTTGAGCTGGCTATTCACTCCCTCAGAGAAACCTTTAAACTAAAGGAGAAAGAATTAGAATACCCTATGAAAGAACTGCACAAACAGCAAATTGATGGACTCAGGTAATGAAAAGGCTACTATCTGTGTTAAATTAAAAGTAGTGGAAATGATGAGTAAATAATACAAAATGTTAAATATGATATGGTCTAAAGTTTGTGGAAACCTGACCATCACACCCATATGTGCCCTCAACACCCCACCCCCTTACTGTTATAGTAACCTTTTCTGGGGAAGGTTTTGCACTAGATTTTGTAGCAAGGTGTGGATATTTGCCCATTCAGCATCAGTGAGGTCATGCACTGATATCAGGTGAGGATGGCTGTGGCACATTCAACATTCCAATTCATCCCAACGATGTTCAGTGGGGTTTGTGCAGGCAAATCCAGTTCTTATACTCCAAAGTTGGCAAACCACATCTTCATGGAGCTTGCTTTGTGCATATGAACATTGTCATGCTGGAACTGTTTTGGGCCCCTTAGCTCCAGTGAAGGGAAATTACAATGCTACAGCATACAAATACATTCTATACAGCTCTGTGCTTCCAACTTTGTGGCAAAAGTTTGGGGAAGGTCTACATATGGGTGTGATGATCAGGCGTCCACATACTTTCGGCCATGTAGTGTATGTTACAAATTGGAAAAATGATTTTCTCTTCTGTATGCATAAAATGGAGAATTATGACTGGAGCATTATGACTGCACATACACACTTGAGTAACTAATTTTCTATCTATTGATTTCAGACTTGCCATAAAAGATAATGTAGATGTGATCAGACTGCAGAAACAGCTGTCTAATGAAAGAACTGCTCTTTTGGTCATTAAGGATAAGTTTACAGTTTTAAAACAGGTGAGCTTTTGGATAATGTAATGAGATCAAAAACAGACTCTGCATCTATTAATCTCTTCATTCTGTTTTATTGAAAATGTGGTTAGAGAGAAGTGGTTGAGGTATTATAGTAACAGATTAACAGATAGTAATATGAGTTAACATGAGACCCCCATTTTTAAAAATTTTCAACCTTTCTACCTTATTTTTTTATACTGTCCTCATTAGGCTTATGAGACCCAGCTGGAAGAGGTGAGTTTTAAGAAATTTCTTGTTCTGAATCCCAAGTATTTTGTCTGGTTATCTATGCTGTATATGTTATCATCTTACCATTATAATAAGGATAATACACTGATCAACCAAAACATTAAAACCACTGACAGGTGAAATAACATTGATTATCTCAATATAATGGCACCTGTCAAGGGGTGGGATATATTAGGCAGCAAGTGAACAGTCAGTTCTTGAAGCTGATGTGTTGGAAGCAGGGAAGTATTCAGTGATCAGTACCTACCAAAAGTGGTCAAAGGAAGGACAACAGCGTCATGGGTGCCCAAGGCTCATTGATGCACATGGGGAGCGAAGGCTAGCCCGTCTGGTCTGATCTCACAGAAGTCAAAGTCAAACTTTATTGTCAATTCTGCTATATGTACAGGACACACAGAGGATTGAAATTTATATTATTATTATAATAATTATAATTAATATATATATATACAGTACTGTACAAAGTACTGTGCGAGAGGGGAAGGATGTGCAGCAAGTTAGAGTTATTAAGGATAGAGATGGAAGGGTGTTCACAAGTGAGGAGAGTGTACAGAGGAGATGGAAGGAGTACTTTGAAGAGATGATGAATGAGGAAAATGAGAGGGAAAAAAGAGTAGAAGAGGTGACCTCTGTGGAACAGAAAGTAGATAAGATTAGAAAGGATGAAGTCAAGAAGGCTTTGAAGAGGATGAAAAGTGGAAAGGCAGTTGGTCCTGACGACATCCCGGTGGAAGTCTGGAAGTGTCTAGGAGAGGCAGCAGTGGAATTTTTAACTAGTTTGTTTAACAGGGTTTTAGAGAGTGAGAAGATGCCTGAGGAATGGAGAAGTAGCGTATTAGTGCCGATCTTTAAGAATAAGGGTGACGTGCAGAGTTGCAGCAACTATAGGGGGATAAAGTTGATGAGCCATACAATGAAGCTATGGGAAAGAGTAGTGGAAGCTAGGTTAAGGAAGGTAGTGGAGATTTGTGAACAGCAGTATGGCTTCATGCCCAGAAAGAGCACAACAGATGCAATTTTTGCTCTGAGAATTTTGACGGAGAAGTATAGTGATGGTCAGAGGGAGTTGCAGTGTGTGTTTGTAGACTTGGAGAAAGCGTATGACAGGGTGCCAAGAGAAGAGCTGTGGTACTGTATGAGGAAGTCAGGAGTAGCAGAGAAGTATGTCAGAGTGGTGCAGGACATGTATGAGAGGAGCAGGACAGTGGTGAGATGTGCTGTAGGTCAGACGGAGGAGTTCAAAGTGGAGTGGGGTGCATCAGGGATCAGCTCTGAGCCCCTTCCTGTTTGCTATGGTGATGGACCAGTTGTCAGAGGAGGTCAGACAGGAGTCTCCTTGCACACTGATGTTTGTGAATGACATTGTGATCTGTAGTGAGAGCAGGGAGCAGGTGGAGGAAAACCTGGAGAGGTGGAGGTTTGCGCTGGAGAGAAGAGGAATGAAAGTCAGTCGCAGTAAGACTGAGTACATGTGTGTGAATGAAAGGGAGGGAAGTGGAACAGTAAGATTACAGGGTGAAGAGGTGAAGAAGGTACAGGAGTTTAAGTACTTGGGGTCAACAGTCCAGAGTAATGGAGAGTGTGGGAAAGAGGTTAAGAAGCAAGTGCAGGCAGGTTGGAATGGGTGGAGAAAGGTGTCGGGAGTTCTGTGTGATAGAAAAATATCAGCGAGAATCAAGGGGAAGGTGTACAAGACAGTGGTGAGACCGGCCATGCTGTATGGTTTAGAGACAGTGGCACTGAGGAAGAGACAGGAGTCAGAGCTAGAGGTAGCAGAGCTGAAGATGTTGAGGTTCTCTTTG
>CM040996.1:8056814-8081606 GCA_022985145.1 Pangasius djambal | reverse complement strand
TGCCTGTCTTCTGGATCTCGTCTTTTGGATTTATGCTTTGTTTTGTTCGCTTGGTTGGACTGCCTCTCCTGTTACTGAACTTTTGCCTGTTTCAACGACTACGCCTATTAGCCTCAGTGTTTGGTCTTATTTGCTGCTTCGGTTTAATAAACTCTCCGCATATGGATTCAGAAACCGCCTCCGCATCTGGCCCCTTACACCATGTAGTTAAAAGGAAGAAATTTTTGACTTTTCTTAAAAAAGAGCATGCATTGATAGCATTATTACAGGAAACTCATTTATCTGATAAGGAACACAGAAAGCTAAAGAGGGTTTGGGTTGGTCAGATTTATTTTTCATGTAGTAGGGGCACTGCCATTCTTATTCATAAGAACACCCCGTTAATTCTTGCTCATGCCGAAGGACAGTACTTTTTGTGCCTTTTATGGTTCTCTCAATACATCTGAGGTCAGTGGTCCTAGGGAGGATTTTCTGAAATAATTACATGGGATTTCTCTTCCCAGTGTTTCAGAAAATGAGAAAGCCATTTTACCCAAAATGCCCATTTTACCAAGGAAGAAATTTGGGAAACCATTCAGCTTATGCCTTCTGGAAAAGCTGCCAATCTAGATGGGATCCCTGTCATATTTCATAAACAGTTCTGGCCTGAGCTTTGTGTAATGTTATTGCCTGTAATAAATAGTCTATTGGAAACAAGTTCAATGCCAGAATCTTGGTAAATGGCTGTTATTAGTCTGCTCTTGGAGAAAGATAAAGACCCGGTAAATTGTTCTTCCTATCGCCCAATTCGTTTGCTTAATGTGGATTTTGGTCAAAGCATTAGTTTGGCCGCTTGAAACTGTTTTGCCTTGTATCATCAATCCAGACCAGACTAGGTTCATAAAAAGATATTTTAGGGATAATGTTTGCAGAGTGTTGAACATTATAGATCAGTTAAATAGGACAGGGGACAAGGGCCATTACTGTATCTTTTGATGCCAAAAAGGCTTTCAACAGGGTAGAGTGGGATGTTATGATGCCATGTTATTTGACTACAAGTTTTTTTAAAGGATATATTCTTCGATTTCAAGGTACATTTGGAATCAAACATTTTCTGTTTTACTGAAACCAAGAGATTTGGGTGGAGTCTCGCTACCTAATCTTCAGTTATATTACTGGTCTGCACAAATTAAGCACATGTTGAGTTGGTCTTTTAACAGGCTTGAATCCCTTTGGGTTGGGATTGAATCTTTTAGGTGTTATTCAAGACTGTTATGCTCTCTGCCTTTTATTTATAGTATACATAAGATTCAGTCTATATCCAACATACGTGACAAATACTCTTTTGGTGTGGAAGAATGTTAAGAAGTTGTTAGCCATCCCAAATAACTAATCTTTTAAATCTCCCATTGCTTTTAATCCTGATCTTCACTCATCAGTACAAAATATATGGGCTTCAGGCCTGGATGTCAAAGGGAGTTTTGGTTTTAGGTGATTTGTTCATAGCTACATTGAAATCATTTCAGCAGATCACTCACAAATTTAAATTGCCCAGTAATGATTTTTATAAGTTTCTTCAGTTACGACACTTTTTAGAGTCTCAAATGAGAGTAGGAAAATTACGCTTTGTTCTTACTAAAGTAGAAACATAGTTCTCTATCATATTGGGACTATCTCTCCACTCAGTTATATATTCGATATGTACAGGGAATTGCTGGGTCTGGTGATGTGGATACTCTTTAAGACACTCCGGCTGTGCCGGTCACGCTGTAATTAGTGCCCTATAAAACACCCATAGTGGCATGAATTCAGTGCTTCTTTGATCTCCACTTTGGGTGCAAGACATGGAAGCTTTACACTAAAAACAGACTTCATTCAGCATATGATCCACTTACCTTAAAGGACGGGCGTCTGTCTCTGGGCAGCCTCCCAGGATTGCTGCTGTGAAGTTTTTTCATTATTTTCAATTTGTGGGTGATTGAAGTTTTCTGTAAGGCATATTGCAAACTTCTTTCATCTCATTCATTATTCTGTGTGTCTGGTGTGCTGTGAATCCACTAATCCAGTCAGATGTGGTGGATGTACAACGTAAATAACTCGTAGTCTTTAACAGTGTGTGAGTATATACATTCGTGAGTTACTTCTGCGTAGTGTCAGTTTGGTGAAGCCGCCAAACTTGAAGTGAGGCTATATCTCAGCAACGACTTTGCGCACTGACACAAAACTTGTTAGGCATCTTCAGGACCATGACCTGTGACTATTCAACCAATTTTTGTCAAAAGTTACAATAACATGCCAAAAATTCTTACATCTAACTGACATTTTTGCTACTCCTCCTTCAAATCTAATCTTCACTACATTTGGCTCACATCATCTTGAGACCTGTCTGAACAAAAGTTATCAAAAGGAATGTCTCCTGTAATGTGCTGGCAAATGCAAAAAACAGGATGTGAGGGTGTATCTCAGCAATGCATCTACGTATCATCACGAAACTTGATAAGTATCTTCAGGACCATGCCCTGAATGTACCCAAGAAGTTTTGTGATGCCACCTGGTGGTCAAGAACTGTAACAACCTTCAGGTTTTCCTTAAATCATTTGAAGAGTTTGTGATAAATTCACCGTTAATATTTCCTATAATTCCCTGGTTATACAGAAGTGAACGCGCACCAACATCTGAAATTCAAGTGTACTTCCAGTCGACCATCTTGGATTTTGTTAAAAACTGTTTTTTCACTACTTCTCTTACAAATTTTCTGCAAGCATCACTAGATTTGGCATACATCAGCTTCAGAGTTAGCCTCACAAAAGTTATCAAAAGAATTTTGAGTATTCTAAACGGTTTGTCCGTAATGGGCCAACAAATCTGACAGCGAAGCCGCCAAACAGGATTCGAGGTTGTATCTTAGCAACGACTTCAGAACGAACCTAGGCATCTTCAGGACCATGACCTGAGGCTATGCAACAAATTTGGTTCCACAGCCACCTACTGGTCAAAAGTAACAATAACACACTAAAAAATGCTTACATTTAACTGCCATTTAACTTCACCAAATTTGGCTCACATCATCTTGACACCTGTCTAAACAATGCTGCCACGCTTCTGCCCATTTGTTCATTTAGACCTTTCCTCCTACATACGCATAAAACATACACATCATGAGTGAATCCCTTTGCCTAAACTTATGGCTCAGCTTTCCTGTGATTGCTTAGGCAATAATTACGCCATGTCTGTGAATTGCAGCTCACTGAGTCTCGGTGCTTGGCCTCCAAAAATGCTGCTTGCGGCTTTATCTATCTATCTATTTATTTTTCTTCCTCTGGTAGTGAATGTTGTACATGCTCTATTGAGATCCTGATACCATTGCTGTGTTATTGAAAATCAAGAAAAATTATTTTTAAAAATAATTAAATTATTTAATTAATTAAAATTGGTTTTACAAACCGTTACAGTAAAAATACCAGGACTGTTTCTATTACTATTTGTTTTGGGGTTTCAGAAACATTTTCCATTTTTCCATTGACACTTTTTGACTGTTGTTATTATTTCACAGTATTTTCCTGTAAATTACATGGACATTTTTAGTGTGCTCTTTTAAAACCATTAAACACTTTACTATTTGTCATTCCACCAGTAATAAATTGTGGTGAATTTGTTCTGCCTCTTGTGTATATATAAATGTGTGTGTGTGTGTGTGTGTGTGTGTCCCATAGGGCCAGAGGTCACTGCAGGAGAGCCAGGGGACCTTGCTGGGAAAGTTGGGGCAGCTGAATGAGCAACTGAATCAGGAAAAGCAGAAGGCACTGATCCTACAGGGTCAGCTTAATACTGCCACTATCTCGCTGCACAGCTTGGCAGAGGTACTGCACTCATGTCACTTTTATATTAGTGAATTTGGGACTACTTGTTATAAATATAGCCCGCTTTCACAAATAGCCAAATAATATCCATTGTAATGTAATAATAGTGTAACAGATCATTGTCTAAACACTAGGGTGATCTCTTTTTAGCTTCAGGAGAGGGTCTCCGACATTGAAGGGGAGAGAAATCTCCTGAAGAGGAGCTATAATGCTCTACTGCTGAGGTGAGTTTTCTGAAGAACAACCAAACAACCTACAGTAATGCTTTTTTATAACTAAGCCAATTCTATTATATCACTATTAACACATTTATAATAATATACTGACAGCTTTTCACTGTTGTAAATGAAGACATTTTATCCATTTTTCAAACTGGCCATTTGAATGCAGTCAAGCTATGCAAGTTTGAATCAGAAGTAATCATAGTGAAATATTTATTGATTTCCACCACAGCACTCTGCCTGCCCATAGCCACCATAATGAACATGAGAGTGAAAAAGAGAGTGATAGACAGGAAGTGGAGAACTGGAGAGCTGAAATGTCCATACTGGAGAAGAAGCTGGAAGATGAAAAAAGGGAGAGAGAAATGCTGGAGCAGGAAAAAAAGAGGGTGGTGCAAGACTATGAAATGAGTCAAATGGAAAGAGCACAAGAAAGGGGTAAGCATGTAAGAGCGTGGCTTAGGATGAATAGCCTATTCATGCTGCAACATTTCCATAACTTAACTGTTTTCTCATTTAGCCATTACCACTACTCTTATAGGAAAACATGACTTCCTGGAGCAAGAAGTGCTACAGTACAGACAGAATGTGACATCCCTACAAGAGAGACTAGACAGAGTATCAAAAGTAAAGTGACTGACTTTTAAAAGTGATTGACTTGTAAAAGTGTTTTATTATTGTGAGTAATGGCGCATATTGACAGTCTCATTTTATTTTTATTTTTTTGCTCTTTTCTGTCAAAGGATTTTCATATGGATGTGGAAGACCTTAGTGAAATTCTGATGCAGATTAAGGTAGGTTTGTTTATGCTAGATAGGTAAAGTTGTAAAATAAAAATCAAAACAGGATTTACACAGAAGGTCTTTTTACATTTAGTCTATCTGTCTCTCTCTCTCTCACTCTCTCTAACTCTTCCTCTCAGGCTTTTCGACTGCAGCACGAGAGTTGTAAGGGTCTGACAGTCCTGGTGAGTAATGAGAAGGTCAAGAACCCATCACGAGAGCTGTCTACTCTACAGGCTTCATATGCAGAAACCATACTAGAGCTGCAGAAAACTCAGGAATTGTTGGTAATGCAACATAGGCTCAATAGTGACTTGCAGGTAACCAAACACACACACAAACACACTCTACTGCATTTCTGGCATAGAAATTACAATAATAACTGTAATAGACATGATGGCTCCACTTTACCAGGCTGACATGAAGATAGAGAAGGAGAGAGCAGAAAGGGAAAGAGAATGGAAAAGAAGGGAGGTCATTGAAAAAGACAAACTGTTGAAAAATAGGGCTCTTCAAATCAACAGTTTACAAGGTAAGACCTGTGGGAATACTGGATATGTGTAATCTTTGAATAAACATACATTTTAATTAGGTAGTGGCATTACTTGAAATTTATTTTTAATATTGATTTTCAACCAATATTTTTCTCTACTTATTATCTCAGCTCAGCTGAGAGACTTAACTTACTGTCCTAGAAACTACAATCAGATTATACCACAGCAATACACATGGACAGGGGTGGATCAGGAGTTAGTCCAGATGATAGAGGGGAATACCATATTAAATCAGCTCCAGGATGCAGGATCCTTGCTTGAAATCAATCTCATGGGAGCCACGTTCACCCCTTTGGGACTGAGAATCATGAGACAGCAGAGAGGTGTTAATACCAGTGGTCCCCATCAGATGGTGACTTTTTGTACCTACACACTCCTTGATTTTGAAATGCAGTCAACCCCACTGGTTTCAGGGACACAGCCAAACTATGGCTTCACATCCTGCTATGTCCTCACTGGCCACAACTCCACCAAGCTTGAGGGTCATGCGGTGTTTGCACATGTTGAAGTACATCAGGCACTAGGAGGAGTGCAATTCATAAAGCAGGGCACAGCAAGAATCCCCCTCATACAAACACTACAGCACAAAGGAGAAAAAGTAAAAGGGAGAGTCAACATTACAGGTAAGAGGAACAATAAGGGCAATGTATGCTACCTAATGAAACAACCATTTTGAAAGAGAAATGTTTCCCAGTTCCAGTCCTGTAGTAGCCCAGCTTCCTCTAACACAATGTGTTTGTGCTTAATTAGCTTAATCTTACACTGATAATATGAGAGAAACCTAACCTATAGTTGAAGTAAATTCTAAGAAAATAATAATAAAAAAAAAAATTTTTGGCTCCTACAAAATCTTCACACACCTCACTGGGCTTAGGGATAAAATACACTTGCACATCCGATGCTTGGTTGGATTGAGATCTGGGGAATTTGGAGGCCAGGTCAACACCTTGAACTCTTTGTCATGTTCCTCATACCATTTCTGAGCAATTTTTGCAGTGTGGCAGGGCTCATTATCCTGCTGAAAGAGGCCACTACCATTAGGGGATACCATTGCCATGAAGAGTGTACTTGGTCTGCAACAATGTTAAGGTAGGTGGTACATGTCAAAGTAACATCCACATGAATGCCAGGACCCAAGGTTTCACAGCAGAACATTGCACAGAGCATCACACTGCCTCTGCCAGCTTGCCTTCTATCCATAGTGCAATCCTGGTGCCATCTCTTCCCCACACATGCACCCAGCCATCAACATGATGTAAAAGAAAACGTGATTCATCAGACCAGGCCACCTCTTACATTGCTCCATGGTCCAGTTCTTATGCTCATGTGCCCATTGTAGGTGCTTTCGGTGGTGGACAGGGGTCAGCATGGGCACTCTGACTGGTCTGTGGCTATGTCTATGTTCTGACACCTTTCTATCATAGCCAGCATTAACTTTTTCAGCAATTTGTGTTACAGTAGCTCTTCTGTGGGATCAGACCAGCCGGGCTAGCCTTTGCTCCCCATGTGCATTAGTGAGTCTTGGTTGCCCATGACCCTGTCGCCAGTTCAGCGGTTGTCCTTCCTTGGACCACTTTTGGTAGGTACTACCAACTGTATTCTTTGAACACCTCAAAAGACCTGCTGTTTTGGAGATGCTCTGACCCAGTCGTCTAGCCATCGCAATCTGGCCCTTGTCCAAGCTGCTCAGATCCTTATGCTTGCGCATTTTTCCTGCTTCCAACACAACTTAAAGAAATGACTGTTCACTTGCTGCCTAAAATATACCTCCCCTTGTAAGGAGATAATCAATTTTATTCACTTGACCTGTCAGTGGTTTTAACGTTACGGCTAATCAGTGTATGTCTGCCATGCAGTACCTGTCAGTTATGAAATTGTGTATTTCAAATAAATTAGCTTCTTAGGCCATACTGAGTTAAATATTTTTGTAAAGTATTGTAGACTTGTGAAGTTAAAATATTCCTTACTTAGTTTTAGTTTATTTACAGTGGCATGGCACGCATTCCCACTCAAATGTGCTATTTAAAAAAATGTACTCATCTGTAAACACAGAGATGAAATGCTCAAAATTAGCTGCTGCATGCATTAGAGAAAGAACAAAGCTGTGGCAGTTATTAATTTTTCGTCCATGCTGCCCAGACAGAACTATATGTAGGCAATAAAATGCGAACGGACTTCATTGTACACGGACAACTGCAAGATTTCCTTTGTCCGCTTGGTCACCGCTATACAGCTACCGCTTGTAATTTGCATAAAGCTGAAACTAGCTCCACTTTTCTTGCCGTTCTGCAACTGAAATTCTCAGCACCGCTATCCCACAATCCCTCACGCATTTTTTCACTACTCCCCAGAGGAAATGATTGGAGTGAAATTTTGGGTCATGAATTAGCGTTCAGTGGACACGTACCGTTAATTATTGCCCTAAGAGTGCATATAAATATATTGACAACAGACTTTTGTGTAATTTCATTTGTGCACTCTACCTAGTAGCATCGCGCATGTTTTTGTCTTTCTTTTTTCTGCAAGTTTACTTTCGTTTTTAATGGTAAGCAAACAGATGCTTTCAACTTCGCTGGATGGCCGTCAGGAAGTGAAGCGGATCAACTTGTAAAATGCAAGTGAAGACAAACATCGCCATTAACCTACAGCGGAATCAGCACCGAATAAACTACACTGCACGTAGACAAGTCCTTCAAAGGCTTGAGCCGCATTCCTCTCGCGCTCGCGTTTAAGACTCCAATTAAGACTGTACATCTGGGCAGGAAAGGATAGTGTTTACTATTGTTTCTTTCTGAGTTTTACTGTGTTGAGTAATTTGAGGCTGCAATCTGTTCCTTAAAATCAGCATTCTTTTAAACAAAGGGAATCCCGCACACCACCGCAAATCACCTTTCTTCTCTCTTTGATCCCTCTCTTATCTTTGCATGCGATCTCACTCCGTGCTTACTAACACGGTCACTCAGGTCAGTGATCTCCGTTTATGTCTAGGACAAATAACCAAACTCCACTGCGTTATTCGTTACTTTGGAACTTACTTTGCCATTGGAAATATTTTCTATTTTCTAATAGTTTCTATCGCTAGCCATCCACCACGTGGAAGTCTTTAAAGGCCCCGCCATATTTCTATTCCCTGTAGTTTTACATACCAGGAGGTGCGTGGTTCGTGGTTATTCTTTTTAAAAGCTCAGCACGAACACGCACGCGGACACCTGAGCTCTAGAGCAGAACGTGCGCGCTCTCTTTCCGTAGCACGCACAGACGAAAACATTCATTTCCTCTCTTTCACACACACGCAACATTATTTTGCAAGCCCCTATTTAGAATTAGGTTGATAGTTAATAATTAATTAGTGTTTGTTCTTTTTAAATGTATTGTAGGAATGTATTGCCTAGTTGTGGTTATTACTTTGATATTGCAAGAAGCCAAACTATTCAGAAATAAGCCTTCATTCAGTCACTGATTATTATTGTTCTCAAGTAAAATTGAGGTTTTGATCATTTTATATGAAAGTCGGTAATTTTAATCTCTAATTAAAATTTTAAAATTAAAAAGGGGATATTCTATGAGACTTATTAACTAATTAGACTTATTTAATAAGACTGATCATTTTATGAGACTGATTAATTAAATTTATAGTAAAGCAACTATATTGCTTGTATGTACCTTGCATTTCTAGTGCTTTCTGCATAAACAGAACCATTTCCCCTACACTCAAACTTTCAGTGTGAGATTAAACAAGAGTGCCAATAGATGTTCATTTTTCAATGTTTATTGATTTGATAGTCTAGCACTGCACTCTAACTTGATTTCCTCCTTAATAGCACTGCCTTTTCTTTCTTTCTTTCTTTTTTTTTTAACTCCATAGGATCCAAGGGGGAGATAATAGGGGTCCTGGAATTCTGGGTCCGTCTGATCTCTGAAGTGAAGCCAAAAGATATTCAAACAGATAGAATGACAGAACAAATGATGGATGGAATGACTGAGCGATTGCCCATAGACAGAGCTTTATACTGGAGTCACATACAGCCTGAAGTAAATACTATCTTGCATGATCTATATGTGACATATACTCTAAATGCTTTATGAATCACAATTTAAATACTAGAAGGCTAAAGTTAGTGAATGATCTTTTATTTTGGCTTGACAGCCCACAGAACAATATTGGAGTTGGTTTCTAGGTGGTTGTTATGGTATACCAGTTGGTTGCTATAGTGTTACTAGGTAGTTGCTATGGTATTGTACGTGATTGCTAGGGTGTTTCTGCATGGCTACTATGGTATTCCAGTTGGTTGCTAGGGTGTTGCTAAGTGATTTCTATGATATTCCAAATCATTGCTAGAATGTTGCTATGGTTGTTGTATTATTCCAGGTGGTTGCTTGGGTATTGCTAGGTGATTGTTATGCAGTTCCAATGGCTAGAGTGTTGCTAGCTGGTTAATAATATATTCCACGTGGTTGCTAACCCAGCTGGTTGCTAGGGTGTTACTAGGTAGTTGCTGTGGTAATCTAGGTGATTGCTACCATATTCCAGTTGGTTGATAGGGTGTTGCTAAGTGCTTACTATGATATTCCAGGTGGTTGCTAATGTGTTGCTGAATGGTTGCTAAGGTGTTGCTAGGTAGGTGCTATGGTATTCTAGGTGGTTGCTAGGGTGTTGCTAAGTGCTTGCTATAATATTCCAAGTGGTGGCTATGGTATTCTAGGTGGTTGTTAATGTGTTGCTAGGCAGATGCACCCATGTGATATCGCATGTCTTTGCTAGGTGATTCTACATGGCTACTATGGTATTCCATTTGGTTGCTAGGGTGTTGCTAAATGATTGCTAGGGAATTCCAGTTCACTTTTGTGTCTTTCTAAGTGTTACTGTGTTGAGTAATTTGAAGCTGCAATCTATTCCTTAAAATAAACATTCTTTTAAACAAAGGGAATCTCATGCACCGCCGTGAATCTCCTTTCTTCTCTCTTTCTTCTGTCTGTGATCTCTCTCTTATCTTTGCATGAAGTCTCACTCTGTACAATCTCACTCTGGACCAACACGGTCACTTAATAAGTGATATGTTGAGGAAAAATAAGATCCAAACTCCATAGCATTATTAGCATTAACATTAGGGTAATGTTGGTGTTGCAACATGGCTGCTATGGGGTCCCAGGTGGTTGCTAGGGTGTATCAAGGAGGGATGGTTGTTGCTATGTTGTAGGTAATCAGTTGCTAAAGATTCTCAGCTGGTTGCCTGCATGTTAATTGGTTGCTATCATACTCCAGGAAGTGGCTAAAGTGATAGTATTTGGTATTTGCATGTTTAGTTGTCATTGTTCATTATATCTGCATTAATAAGGCCTTAAATCATGTGAAGCCTGGACTAAGGACGCATTCCCTATGTGTTCATATAGGGAAAAATGCAGTTTGGAGCATTGCTACATCGCAAATGCAATTCCAATCTTTCCCAAATGCACAAGTGCCCTATTCCCATCTGTGCCGAATTTTGTGGTTTCTATATCAAAAATTGTGACCTGTGAAAATGGTACAAATGTTCAAATAGAACAATAAGAAGAAGAAGAAGAAGAAGAAGAAGAGGAAGATTATGAAGAACAGTATGTTGGCGCTGTCAAGCCAACATAATTAAGTTATAACTGAATTATGACTACTATGCAGCATAAAGTGATTCTTCTTTTTAATTTTATTTTTTTATGGAAATCAGGATAATTGTCTTCAGGAAATCAAACTTGCCAAAAGTACTTAATGAATGAATCAAATTAATTTATTTTCAACCTGTGGTTCTTCCATTACTGATGCAGGAATTATTTGAATATGGTGGAGGGTTATGCAATGAGTTGGTGGTGGTACTGGAACGCTGTGTGGGAGTATGCTGGCGAGGACTTCATCCTGATGCTTATTTAATTCATCGTCTGTATGATCTACCCCCTTATTCCACTCCTACAGTACCGAGCTATACAGACCCTTTGTTTTCAGACTCTACCACCTACCCATTAACTGTTACAGCAGATCTGATTGAATATCTAAAGGAGAGCAGCCTATGGGTATATATGATTGATGACAGCAAAGGCCAGAGTCCTACTACTTACCTGGCCAAGACACCAGTGCCACTGCAGGCCCTAATAACAGGCAGACCAATTAAAGGTAAGTGTAATATAACAGGAAAATAACCCTACCTGAGGTACAATTCAATTCAATTCAATTCAGTTTATTTGTATAGCGCTTTTTACAATGTCATTGTCTCAAAGCAGCTTTACACAAACAAAAAAGTAAGAACAACAAGTACAACAAGTGAGCTCTGTTCTTGTCTTTCTCATGAGTGGAGACAAGACACACCCATGAGTCCAACACTCTCCATAAATGGTTTTTGACTGGTCTATACTTGACTAGTCTATATGTGACTTTGAGTCTGTGTGCAGAAGCAGCAGCACTGAAAGTATCATTGTTCACATTCTCTTGCCTGTGTATTTTATGTATATCTGGAAGATTAATAATTATATTTTCCCTAGATATAACTTTTTTGTGACTAGGCACACCAGAGCCAAAACATCTCTGTAAAATGTTTAGCGATTTCCTCCACAGCAATGTTAAACAAACTGAGAAGCTCTGTTTCTCTTTAAAACATTTCATGTTCATCAAGATTATTGTCATGACAAAGTGCATGATCTTAAATGTCCCAAGGGCAGGACATACTTGCCTGCTTTAATAGCCTTATTCTAATTTGTCTTACTCACTCTAACTCTCTTTATCACCACTCGATGTCTCCCCATCCATTTAGATCACCCATTTGTATTTTATGTTATCTAAAACAAACAAGGCTGATGAGACCGCATCAGATGTGCTCAGCCCTCTCATTAACCCCTCATTACCTGAAGCTCATGACCTGTATATAGAATTCTTCATGGCATGGATTACACAAGATGTTGGAAATGGAAACATTCTTTTGAGATTTTGGTCCATGTTGACATGACTGCATATCACAATTCCTGCAGATTTTTCAGGTGCACTTTCATGAACGTATCTCCCATTCTACCACATCCCAGAGGTGCTAGGAAGTCCACTGAAGAACATTGAACTCATTGTCATGTTCATGAAACCATTGTGAGACAATTTTTGCTTTGTGACATGGTGCATTATCATGCTGGAAGTAGCCATTAGAAGATGGGTAAATTGTGGCCATGAAGTGATGCATATGTTCAGCAACTATACTCAAATATGCTGTGGCATTCAAGCAATGATTGATTGGTATTAATGGGCCCAAAGTGTGCCAAGAAAACATTCCCCACACCATTGTGTCTTAAATCGAAAACTCTGACCTTACATTCAAAAGTTTTTACTAATCTAGAAAAACCAGAAGACTGGTATGCAAACAGACCTTTTGGTAGGTTTGAAGGTTATAAATGAGTTTTTTTTTTATTAAACACTAACTGTAATAGGAAACCCAGTTAGTTTTAGTACTTACTGATGGTCTAGAATACTACATAAGTATAGTACAAGTAGAATAAGTAGAATAATATAGTAAAGCATAAGTAGGATATAACTATATAACAATAGTTTCTAAGCTAGTTTGTTAAGTGGAGGTAGCTGGATGGGGAAATTTGTCCATTTTTATTGCTGAACAGGATAGTGAAAACGACTAAAATAACAAGTAAACTATTCATTAAAATGTAGCTTGTCTGAATGTAACTCCCAGTAACATTTCAAAATATTATCATGCAAAATCCATCTTCGATATTTCTAATATTAATTTTTTAAATAAATGAACAAAATAAAAAAGGAGAGTTTCTCTCACAACTCCTTTTGTAAGTCAAGCGACCCCACATGGGGTTGTGACCCCTAGTTTGGGAAACCCTGTGCAAGTAGCAGTACTTCTGTCCAACATCCTTTACTCATTCCTCAATTTTGGTAAGCTTATGTCTGTCATCTGTATTTGCTGAAACATACAAGTGTGTGTTATTGGCATAGCAGTGGAAGCTACTACCGTGTTTATGAACAATTGTACCCAGAGGTATCATATGTAGAGAAAATAGCATTTGACCTAGAGCAGAGCCTTGTGGAACACCGATCTTTACTTTTATATGCACAGAGAAGTCAACATATACAAACTGATAATGATCAGTCAAATGAGTCATAGAGTAAAGCAAAGGAGGTGTGAAAAGAGATAAATTATTGTTTATTCTACAAAGATAATCTAAAATGGCCTGGACAGATTTGTTGGCACGCCTAGAGAAGATTATAAATATTCAGATTATAGTCATATATCAAGCTAACTGTTTTCTTTAATTAGTATCACACATACCTTCAATCAGTCATTCAGCCTATTTAAATGGAGAAAAGTAGTCACTCTGTTGTTTGGTATCATCGTGTGTACCACATTGAACATGGACCAGAGAAAGCAAAGGAGACTGTTGTCTCAGGAGATCAGAAAGAAAATTATAGACAAGCATGTTAAAGGTATAGGCTATAAGACCATCTCCAAGGAGCTTGATGTTCCTGTGACTACAGATACAAATATTATTAAGAAGTTTAATCAGTGTCTGATCGAACCATTCATCGCTTTTTGAGCGATAATGGGTTCAATGGAAGAAGACCCAGGAGGACTGTACTGTTGACAGAAAAACATAAAAAATCCAGACTGGAATTTTATTTTGACAAGCCGCAATGCTTCTGGGAGAATGTCCTTTGGACAGATGAGACAAAACTGGAGCTTTTTGGCAAGTCACATCAGCTCTATGAAACATGGAGGTGGCTCAGTTATGTTATGGGGCTACTTTGCTGCATCTGACACGGGGTGCCTTGAATCTGTGCAGGGCACAATGAAATCTCAAGACTATCAAGGCATTCTGGAGTGAAACATACTGCCCAGTGTCAGAAAGCTCTGTCTCTGTTGCAGGTCATAGGTCCTCCAGCAGGATAAAGACCCAAAACCCACAGCTAAAAGCATCCAAGAATGGCTAAGAATAAAACATTGGACTATTCTGAAGTGGCCTTGTATGAGCCCTGATCTGATTCCTATCGAACATCTATGGAATCTATGGAGCTGAAACATGCAGTCTGGATTCACACTTCAAACCTGAGACAGCTGGAGCAGTTTGCTCAGGAAAAGTGGGACAAACTACCTGTTGACAGGTGCTGAAGTCTCATTGAGAGCTACAGATACTCTAAAGGTTGTGCAACAAAATATTAGGTTAAGGGTCCCATCATTTTTGTCCATGCCATTTTCATTTGTTTTATTGTTTAAAATATTCTGCTGAATCAGAAATCAAAAGCAAATTCTGATTTTTATTAGATATGGAATAAACAATGATGGATGCCAATTACTGTTGTCAGTTTCAAGTTATTTGAAAATTGAAAATTGAAATTGTGGGTTCTTCTTTTGTCGTGGAAGGGTACCAACAAATTTGTCCACGTCTGTATCTAGAAGAATATTATGATCTATGGTATCAAAATCTGCACTAAGATCAAGCAATATTGCAAGAAGTCATTACCACATACTGCTGGTATTTGTGCTTCTGTGGTGGTCTTGTTCCTAGATAACTTTGCTGTTGTATTAAATAATAATCTAGGATTATTATTCTTACGTTCTGTTAGTGTGAAGAGATATGCTGATCTAGCAGCACCTTTGTATAGTTAAGATTGTCTATTCTAGACTCAGTAGGGGTCACAAACGCTGTTCTCGGAGGGACATGTGGATTATCAAGATGAATATTATAGTTTCCAACAATTACTGCTACTTCTACAGAAACAACTATCTTCGAAACAAGGTCTGAAATTCAGAATTATGGACCTGGGGGTCTGTAAATGCTAATTAGTGGAAATGCCTGAGAGACTTATTTTTTGTGGCTATGTACAGTCCCCTTACAAAAGATTTGGAACAGCAAGGCCAATTCTTTTGTTTTTGCTATACACTGAAGACATTTGGGTTTGTCTTCAAAAGATGAAAATGAGAGGATAAATCAGAATTTCAGCTTTCTTTTGTTGATATTTACATCTAAATGTGTTAAACAACTTAGAACATGGCACCTTTTTTTGGAACCTACCAATTTTTCAAGTGATCAAACACATTGGAACAGGTCACTGTCAGGTGATTCTTGTTGCCCAGGTGTGCCCTGTTAGATCGATTGTTTAAACAATTAATAGCTCTGAAAGTCTACTCTTGGTTTGAGTCTTGAGTTTCATCTGTGAAGACTGCCAGCCATTTTGAAGCTGAGAAAAGAGCGAAAATCAATCAGAGCCATTGCACAAGCATTGGTCATTGCTAATACAACAATTTGGAATTTCCTGAAAAAGAAAGAAACCACTGGTGTAATAACAACCAGACATTGAACAGGTTGGCCAAGGAAAACAACAGCAGTTGATGACAGAAACATTGTGAGAGCTTGTGAAGAAGAAAACACAACACACAGTGACATCAGTAGCAACCTCCACAGGGCAGGGGTGATGGTAAAACAATCCACCAATCAAAGAGCGGTCTTTGAGAGCAGAAGCATAGGGGCCATCCCACAAAATGCAAACCACTCATCTGCAGTAAGAATCGGAAGGTGAGAATGGAATTCACAAAAAAATACAAAGAAGAGCCACAAAAGTTCTGAAAACAAAAGAACCAAGATTAAACTCTACCAAAATGAAGGAAACGCTAAAGTCTGGAGAAAGAAAGGATCTGCTCATCAGTCATGCATGGTGGAGGTAGTGTCATGGCTTGGGCTTGCATGGCTGCTTCTGGAATGGGCTCACTAATCTTTATTGATGATGTAACTCATGATGGTAGCAGCAGAATAAATTCAAAAGTCTACAGAAACATTCTGTGTGCCTATTTACAGATATGCATGCAATCTAACTGGGAAGAACACACTGCCATCATGACTTTATCATGGGAAAAAGTATTGCTCCAATACTTTTTGCTCACTTTCTGCCACCAAATGTGTCATGTTCTAAGTCGTTTAACACATCTAGATGTAAAAAATGGGAAATGAAAGTAGAAATTCTGATCTATTGTTTCATCTTGTTTTCAGTGTATAGCAAAAGCAAAAGAATTGATCTTGCCATTCCAATGCCATTTTGGAGGGGACTGTATGTTAGGATAAAGAACTTAGAATTTTTGTGTAATGCCTAGAGTATCATTACAAATAACTGTGATGCCTCCTCCTTTGCCAGTTAGACGAGGGCAGTGCATATAGCTGTATCCAGGAGGGCTAGCTTTGTTTAATGCTACATACTCATTTGGACTAATCAGTGTTTATGTTTTAAAAAGGTACATTAAATCCTTTATCCATAATAGTTTCATTTACAATAAGAGCTTTAGATGTAGGAGGTCTAATATTTAGCAGTCCTATCTTCAGATCAAATGTGCTGGCTGTGCATTTGGTATGATAAAATTTTATGTTAATTATACTACAGAAGATTCTTCCTTTTTTTTTAATTTCCGGGAACAGACACAGTCTCGATATGATGGAACCTGAGTGATTACTCAAGGCAGCTAGCAGATGTTTGGATTAGGCTGTTGGTCTGCTCCTTAGCCTTGGCTCTGGATTGTCACCGATTAACTAGGCCTGTTCTGAGACTACAAGCAATGCTGCTACAAATGAGAGCAGCACCTTCTCAAGTGGGATGTATACTGTCCTGCCCTAAAAGACTGGACTTACCCTCAGAAATACTCCAATTATCAATAAAGCCCACATTGTTTTTAGGGCTCCACCTAGACATACAGCAGTTGTGCAATCATAACTTTCAATAATCTACATCGGCATGCTACATTGAGATGGGTACATTATTACAGTATGTTATGGCATCGGACATTTGCTTCGCTAATTTATGCATCTCTACAATGTTAGCCATAGTAACCTCAGACTGACGAAGACATACGTCGTTAGCTCCTGTCGAAGACCCAAGGATTACCTGCAATGTTCAGCACCCTTGCTTGTGGTATACAGCTAACTAAATCTGCTGGGGCCCCTAAAGGCTTAGCTAATTTCACATGCCATAAAATAAATTATTCTATAACAAGAACAACAGCATTTTCAGCAGGTGACTCACTGATGAGAACAAACCTGTTTAATTCATGAACGTGAGGAGTGATGCTCCCACGCTTATCCCTACTTAAACTCTCCTGACTTCACTCCAGACTGGACTACCAACATGTGCCCCAATCTAATCTGTCATAACATCTCATAGACCCAGAAGATATCCTTCACAAATCAGAGGTCATTCTACCAGTAACCTCATCTACCCTTCACTGTTGTTTCAGTCCCAGTGGTGGAAGGTGTGCTCTGAAACTGCCAGTCCATTTGTACAGAAAGCTGACTTCATCTCAGGTTTAGGTCACTCTCTCCACTTTTTGGCACTAACTGCCACCTGGATCTGGGTGGAACTAAATGCCAGAATTCGGCTACACTGGCTGCTTTGTTCTCTGCCTATGCTTTCTCTCACACTCAAAGAGAAACAGTCAGGGGTGGTGGTATAGGTTTGCTTTTGTCTTAGAGATGGTGCTTCACACCTCTTTCACTGACTCATCTCAACAGCTCATCATTCGAATTCCATGCTGTTACTGTTACCTCTCTGATCAACCTTCTCATTATTGTCATTTACTGCCCTCCTGGTCCCGTAGCAAAATTTCCTGAAGAGATGGACAAACTCCTCAGTCTTTTCCCTATCAACAGCACCCCTCTCAAACTCCATGCCCAACATCAACTATTCACACCTCTCTCTCCCACTCTCCCATTTCCTCACTACTGCTAGAATTAGCCACCAACACTTTCCTCATGTGTTCTCTCTGCTTGCTGTGCAACACATCCGACAGCCAAAGAGCAGGGTCCTCCTCTGCCCTCTATCTTCTAAGTCTTCTCATCCTGCTCCTTGGCTGGTGAATGTGTTGCACAGCAATCAGAGTGAATTAAAGGCAACTAAGAGAAAGTGGAGGAAATCACAACTACATACTGTTCTCTCATACTTCTCTCTCATGTCCAAGTTCTCATCTGATGTGACAGCTGCTAAGACCTCTTTCAAATGGTAAAGGCTCTGCGTTACTGATCAGAATGTAAGGATTCAAGCCCCAGCACTGCCAAGCTGCCAATGTTTGGCCCTTGAGCAAGGCCCTTAACCATATCTGCTCCAGGGGTGCTGTATCATGGCTGAACCTACGCTCTGACCCCAGCTTCTTAATAAGCTGGGATATGCGAAGAAGAGAATTTCACTGTGCTGTAATGTAATAAATAGAGGGTTCCTCTTCTACAGGTGGAAAACTGGAAGCCTCTGCACAAGATCCACAATATTGTTTCTTCTCAACCTGCCACCTCCTCCTTCACCACCATCCCTGACTGCTGATGAGCTGAGTAGATTGAAAAAAAAATCTGCCAGCCCTTCACTCCTACCTCAACTCTTACACTACAAGTTTTTTTCTTTTTCTAACACATCTTCTCCTCTATCAACAGAAGTGACACTACTAATTATCTTGTCCGGCAATCCTACTACTCTCTTGTCCATCCTCATGAGTTTCAGAATTCACAACACAGCATGGCAATGGTTTGCTATCTATCTGGAGGAACAGTAATATTAGGTGACCTGGAGGGGATCCACATCTGCTCCATGCAGACTCTCCACTGGTGTCCCACAAGACTCGGTTCTTGGTCCTCTTCTGTTCTCCCACCATATTTGTGTTGTCTCTGTGCTTTTTACTATATTACCTCCCCAACTGAGTTTTTAGGTTGATGGTTTTCTTAGTCCGTGACCTAGCAAACCAGTATCAGAATGTATTTATTGAATTCAAAGCACTTCTGTAAGTCACTCTGGATAAGGGCATCTGCCAAATGCCATAAATGTAAATGTAAAAAATGTTAAGTTCATATCCTCACATGGGTTTTCATACCACTGCTTTGTGGATGACACTCAGCTTAACCTCTCCTTTCATACCTCAGACACTCATGTTTCTGCATGGATCTCAGGAAGCAGCTGTAATAACCTTCCCAACAGGTTTTTAGACTGATAGTACTCTTAGTCCTTGACTTTGTGAACCAGTATGTCTTTATTGATAGAGACTTAAGTCGCTCTGGATAAGGGAATCTGCCAAATGCAATAAATGAAATTGTAAAATGTAAATGTGTTAGCGTTGACCTATTTGTCCCACTGTGAGGGCTCTAATACCGAAGTTGCAGAATCGCTATCTCTGCATAAGGCACCCAGACTCTACCCTACCAAAACTATGATGCATACCACTAATTTGCTATTTTCTCTGTCAGAGTGCTAACCAGCCTACACTTCTCACAAGTAAAGCCATTACTAACAATGGAAGATTAACTAAACATCCTGCACACTCTACACACTGAACAAGCTCAAGGTTGGCTATGTTAAATGTAGTACACTTACCCTTTATCATTGCTTCTTGGTGAGGATTTCAGGCAGATCCGATGTGGGTGGTCTCTATTTTGGCTCTGTTGGTGTTGATGTCTGAATTCCTACTTTTATTTGTTCTGAACTCCATACAATGTAGAGAATAGCACTCATCAAAAGTATTTTGTGAATCTGTTTTGCCTCAGGTAGATATGTCCTGAGGGACCCTGTAGGGGTTCCTAGAGGCATAGTGAGGGTGCATATCCAGTGGAGGTACCCATTCCAGTCACCTGAGGCCCTATCCAGACCAACACAAAAAGGGAAAACAGAGAGGGATGGAAAGCGGCTCAAAAACATTGAAGATAAAACTCAAGTGTCACCGAGGTCAATTGCAAAACTGAGAGTATGTTTGTCTGTCTCTTTCTTGCTATCAATTCTCTAACCCTCGATAGTACTAGGAATACAAAAAGCAATGTTTTTTGAAGCATAATAGTGGCTTGTGTATATTAGAATTAGAGCAGAAGGCTTATTCATTCATTCATTCATCTTCAGTAATTGCTTTATCCTGGTGGTTTTATGTGAACACTGGGGACAAGGCAGGAGATTCACCCCACACAGGATGCCAGTCCATCACAGGGCAGACTCAGTCATGGTAGAAGCAAATTGACATTGGAGCACTGTTCAAAAATCTGTCTGTTCCTTTCTCTATTATTCTGTTCTACTGCATATTGGTTCAGTTTCAGTCAAAGGCAGTTCAAAAGCTGAGTCCTCGCAAAAACGAAGACAAGGTAAATATCATATACTGTATATTGGACCATGTACAAATTTTAGGCAAATCCCTAATACTATTCTTAGCTAACTCTTAATTAAAATAGTCCTTTAACATACCACAATGTCTAAATACACTGGGCCTCATTTATCAGTCTTTTAATAAAATTGTGTATAAACGTTTGCAAGAGCCCTGCCAAACTCAAAGTTTTGCCGGAAACACAGATTTTCCTACATATGCATTTGTCGATGAATGCCAATAACCCGTGCATGGCACAGCTGTTTTGCATTTGGTGACGGCCACAAAACTCCATAAAAGGTCACAGCGTTAAAATGACAAGGAACAGCATATTAACAGCATAACAGCACCTGAAAGGACCAAAATCTGGAGCAAAATTACAGAAAAGGTGAAACAGATATGAACTAAGTGCAGTGAAAAAAAAAAAAGGTTTGGTCTGAAAACCAAACCAGGAGAGAAATATATATCTGTACCAATGTGATTGTGTACACCAAACTCATCACAGAGAGAAACTATGTTCATTTCTTTTAGCGTCTTGACAACTGTCTTGCTTGCGTGTCAGTGCGCCCTCTCCAGTGGGCATGTGCCTTAAGGAAGGTTGATGATGGCATGCTGCACACTAGGGATTGAGACATAACAAATTGGCCACTTATTAATCACTTACTGCTGCTTCTAATAAAGTGTTCCACAGCATTAAAAGATGACGCTATGGCAAATGGAACCAACACTGCCTGAGCCTTTGTAGTGCATCCTCCTTTTATACTGTCCCCTCTGAAATTATTGGATGGCAAGGCCAATTCTTTTGTTTTTTGCTGTACACTGAAGACATTTGGGTTGGAGATCAAAAGATGAATATGAGACGATAGATTTCTTTCATTTCAGGATATTTACATCTATATGTGTTAAACAACTTAGAACATAGCACCTTTGTTGGCAGACCAGCCAATTCATAGGCAAAAGTATTGGAACATATAGTCTTAAAGTAAATAACACTTAATATTCAGTTGCATATCCCTTGCCCGCAATAACTGCATCAAGCCAGTGACCAACTGACATCACCAAACTGTTGCATTATTCTTTTGTGATGCTTTTCCAGACTTGTACTGCAGTTGTTTGGTTACTGCAGTACTTTGTTGTATAGGGTTTCTCCCTTCAGTCTCCTACTTAGGAGTTGAAATGCATGCTCAGTTACATCTGGTGATTGACTTGGCCAGTCTAAAACATTCCACTTTTTTCCCTTTGTCCGTTGTTGTGTTTGCAGTGTGTTTTGGGTAATTGCCTTAATGCATGATAAAGTTCCTCCGAATTAGATTGGATACATTTCTCTGTAAATTGGCAAAATGTTTTTGTAGATTGCTGAATTCATTCTGCAGCTACCATTATGAGTTACATGAGCAATAAAGATTAGTAAGCCCATTCCAGAAGCAGCCATGCAAGCCCAAGAGATGACACTACCTCCACCATGCATGGCTGATGAGCTCATATGTTTTGGATCATGACTTTAGCATGACTTTCTGGATTCAGACTTTAGCCTTTCCTTCATTTTGGTAGAGGTTAATTTTGGTTCCAGAACTTTTGTGGCTCTTCTTTGTATTTCTTTGTGAATTCCATTCTCACCTTCCGATTCTTACTGCTGATGAGTGGTTTGCATCTTGTGCGATGACCCCTATAATTCTGCTCTCAAAGTCTTCTTTGAACGGTGGATTGTTTTACCTTCACCCCTGCCCTGTGGAGGTTGCTGCTGATGTCACCGTGTGCTGTGTTTGTTTTCTTCTTCACAAGCTCTCACAATGTTACTGTCATCAACTGCTGTTGTTTTCCTTGGTCAACCTGTTCAATGTCTGGTTGTTAGTACACCAGTGGTTTCTTTCTTTTTCAGGAAATTCCAAATTGTTGTATTGGCTATGACCAATGCTTATGCAATGGCTCTGATTTTTGCTCTTTTCTCAGCTTCGAAATGGCTTGCTTTTCAACCATAGACAGATCTCTGGTCTTCATGTTGGTTTATCCTTTTTAACAGCAAGTGCAGTCTTCACAGACAAAACCCAGGGCTCAAACCAAGAGTGGACATTTCAGAGCTATTAACTGTTTAAACAATCAGCCTAACAGGCACACTTGGGCAACAGGAAATACCTGTCAGTCACATGATCAGTTGATCAAGTTGTTTAACACATCTAGATGTAAATATCAGGAAATGAAAGCTCAAATTCTGATCTATCATCTCATATTCATGTTTTGATCTCAAACCCAAATGTCTTCAGTGTATAGCATATATAAAAGAATTGGTCTTGCTCTTCCAGTACTTTCGGAGGGGACTGTATGCTGGCATTTCTTCTTAATTGAATGAATGGTCTTTTTTTGTCTTAATTTATGGATTTATGTTGGCTTGCTTTCTTAATTTTTTTCATATTTAGTATTTATTTAATTAATATCATTAATATAAAACGACTGAATTTAACATTATATTTGTGTGTGTAATTGAAATAAATAATCTGTTTAAACTGGACTGTATATTCCATATATAAAAATGCAGTAATCCATGCAAATTATAGGATTTAAAGCTGATCAAGGTTTACATTAGTTAGCCTTCTTATGTGTAAATTTACACACACTCAGGAGCATGAGTAGGGTGCTCCTACCTACAATTTACAAATAAATCCTTTCATGTCCAATGTCATAAATGAGGCCCATCTCATTTATGTATATCTCTTGTTTTAGCCAGAGCGTTCCAATCTTCCTCTCAAAATGCATAGTCCTGCAAGATCAGAACAACCCCAGTTTCCTACACCCAAGTTGCCTCCAAGAGAACCAGGAGCTAAATGGATACATTTTCCAATTTACAACCAAACCTGTCATACAAGGTCATTCAACCACAGTCTGAACATGCCTGACTCTGATCACACCTCAACTAGCAGCAAGCAAAGGAGCTCAAGACATCATTCAAAGGTAAAAATGCTAAATATATTTTTTCTGCACAACATCCACTCTAGTTAGCCTTTCCATAAGTCACTGTAGTCCACTTTTCCCCATTTCATCCTTTGATGGAAGGCAATGGAACAGGAAGACAAGGAGAAGGGACAAGAAGAATCCCAGTCTGTAAGTCTTAGAGGTAATCAATAATATGTCTCTATATTGTCATCTATATTGTAATCGTCATTTATTTATTTATTTATTAATTACCTTGGCAGTAAATAAATGTATCTTTACCTGACTAGATCAACTGGACAGTGTTCTAGAGTCTTTGGAATCCACCACCACTAGTGACAGTGATGTTATCATTCCCCAGCCTCAAAGACATGTCAAAGAGGTCCTGAAAATTGTTCATAGTATTTTAAATTCATTCATTTAGTATTAGGAATAAGTTATTTTTAAATATAATCACAAAATTACATACATACTCTGTGCAATTCATCTTCTATTGTGTACCATATTATGTCAAATTTGGGAAGATTTAAGTCAATATTTTTAAGAGTATAAAATAGATAACAATAGTTTTTTTTTCTACAAAATTTGTTTAAAAGAATTCAAAAGTCAGACCTAAGGTTTTGTCTCTTTTGGTCTTTCAGGGCTACCGACTTAAAGTTGAGATCTTATCACTTTTGTTTGACCCTTCCTCAAGTGTTGCTTTAGACCAATCTGTGCAGCAAGTTTATGTGGAGTACCGCCTCTCAGGCATTCCCATGGAAACCACAGAAACCCCCATGTCTCTGCAAAAACCAACAGAGGGGGAAGAAATACATTTCAACTTCAGCAGAGGTACAGTTCAAGATTGCAATGACAATATATTAACTGATATTTATCTTGATGGCATTACCAGGGCATGCTCGCTGTTGGGGCGGTGGGGGGGTTGGGGGGGTATGCTGGGCAACCATCACAACCCTAATGGAAAAAAAAGCCAGGTTTGAAAAGAATTCAGAGATTCAAATTCAGAAGATTCAGAGAATTTTCAGGAGGCTCATAGGAGGACATAACAGAAACAGCAAGCTGTATTTTGATTAACTGATTAGCCAGTTTTGGGATGGGTTCCCAATATAGCCTTCTTTACATAATGCAAGATAGTTTTATTTTCACATTTACATGATAAAATCTCATTAATTCAATTCAATTCAGTTTATTTGTATAGCGCTTTTTACAATGTCATTGTCTCAAAGCAGCTTTACACAAACAAAAAAGTAAGATGAAGTGTGAGAGTGTGTCTGAAGAGCAAGCCGAGGCGACGGTGGCAAGGAAAAACTCCCTGAGATGGAGAAAGGAAGAAACCTTGAGAGGAACCAGACTCAACAGGGAACCCA
>CM040996.1:8044734-8056714 GCA_022985145.1 Pangasius djambal | reverse complement strand
GCTTCGAACGAGAGATTAGAGTCTATAATCACACCCAGATCTTTTACTGTTGAGCTACATGAAACAGAAAGACCGTCTAAAGTAACAGTGTGACCTGTAAACTTACTTCTTACAGCTTTAGGTCCAAGTAGCAGAACCTCTGTTTTTTCTGGATTAAGTAAGAGAAAGTTGCTTAGCATCCAGTCTCTTATGTCTGTCAATGTCATTAAGACATAAATGAAAAGACAACAAATTAATTAAAGTTAAAATCTTTGAGAAACTTGGCAGACAGATGTCTCTTGCTTTGAATGTTAACCATATCGAACTGGTTGTGCTTTTTCTATTGAGCCAAAGAGTGAGAGAGCCAAGACATTAAATGAAGTTAACCAACTAGGTAGGGAAAGTTAAGTAATGCTAATTAGCTAGTTAAAATAATTAGTCTACCATATATTAATATACACTTAGATGTCCTCCATTATTTCCTCACCAGTGGTTCTAACAATACCTTGCCATCATTAACAGCATATAGTTAGCTAGCTATCAGTTAATCTACTATAAGTCAGATCAGTGACTGTAGCTTCAAAAACACTCCAATTAGGCTTGTAGTTCCAGTTCTGCTTCACTGGTCCATCTCTTTACAGTCTTTACTAAAGGCTTGGTAGATTTAAGTTTCTGACTATAGGTTGGGAGAAGATGAACCAGACAGTGATCAGAGTGCCCCAAAGCTGCTCTGTGAACAGAGCGATATGCATCCTTTATTGTGGTGTAGCAGTGGTCAAGTAGGTTTCTGTCTCTGGTGGGGCTTGTGCTGTCTATATTTAGGCAGTTCACTGATGAGGTTTTCTCGGTTAAAATTCCCAGAAAATAATAATAAGTGAGTCCGTCTGTTGTTGCTCCATGTCTGTAATTTGATCAGCCAGCTTTTGCAGCGCTGCACTCACGCAGGATTGAGGAGGGATGTAAACACTCACCAGAATAAATGAGGAAAACTCTCACAGTGAATAAAAAGGCTTGCAGTTGATGAAGAGCACTTCTAAATTAGGACAGCACATCTTCTTCAACGTTGTTATATCTGTGCACCAACCTTTGTTGATGTAAAAACATAATCCGCCACATCTTGTTTTCCTCCGCGATGCGATCCACTCTGAGCAGCTGGAAACCCAGCAGATGTAACGCGCTGTCTGGAATGGATTCAGCCAGGTTTCTGTGAAGCACAAAGCAGCAGAGCTGGAAAAGTCCTTGTTTGTTCTGGTGAGGAGCCAGAAACCATGGGGAGCTCCAAATTGTGGCAGCCATCCACAGTGCCAACTTTAAGCAGGAACTTATATAAGATCCTGTTAAGACCTGTTGGTGCAACCAGTTACTACCTTCAGATCTTAGCAACATCACTGTTATTCTTTATTATAGCTACACTCCCTCAACCTCATCAATCTCTCTCTCTTTCCCTCTCTTCTCTCTCTCTCTTTCTCTATCTCTCAGTCCTATATGTTGACACCATGGAGGCAGCTCCTCTGAGGCAGTACCTCTATACTATACTGGAAAGGACTGATGCTAAACAGGGCAGGTAAGCACACATTGAGACAAAGTGAAATGGAGTGAGTGATAGGGATTATACCCTTATTATACCCTTACGCTCTGTGATGAGACTGATATAGGATACATAGAAGACAAGGATGAAAGGAACTTAATTTGACAAATATAGGTAGCAAAAAGTAATCCATATTATTCCAATACAAAATACAACTCCATAGAAAGTTGTTTTTTTTTCACTAATCACTTAGGTTAAAGTTCACTGTGGTCAGTGAGCCGTTGAATGAGGAAGATGAATGTGTGGATGTTGGCCATGCCTACTTGGACTTGCAGGACCTACTTCTTACAGGGAATGATGTAATTGAACGCCAAATTGATAGTAAGTGCCCTTTTAAAATGATATTAAGGGTATGACTGTATCATCCTCATAAACTCATTTAGAGTTTTCTCTCTCAGTTGTCAGAATGGATGGTGATCACGAGATGGTGGGGAGGCTGAGAGTGTCTTTAGAGGCTGCACAAGCTTTAACAGGAATCTCCTGGGAGTACCCCAACTAGGAAGAGTGGAAAGAGAGAAGGACAGAGACACAGGAAACAGAGCAAAGGAAGAGGCAAAAAAGTAGAGTAATAAAGAGTAAGAGTAATAAATCAAGAAAAGGAGGTCCAAGTTATTGAGCTTGATTAATTTATCTGAAAATTCTAAATAAATTATTTGACAGTAATATCAATAAGTGGTTGTTTTATTCACAATGTAAAGAAAGAGTTTAAAGCTGGTGTAAGCAGTATAGCCTCCAAAGGAATCAACCTCCATCTCTCAGTCTCACACAGTCTATCCATACCTCGACAAGTGCACAGTGTAATGTGCATGTAGATTTAGATGTAACATCGTGACCCATGAAATGCCAGTGGGGGTACAGGCTTTTATTATATAAAACATATATTACATTATACATTACATTTTATTACATATATGAAATTAACGATATAGTTCAAGCCAAGTACAGTGAGAAGCAGGAGCTGATTTTCCATACCATTTTTCCTCTGCCGAGCCATTTTTGCTCCCTCAGAGAGCTATTCAGCTTGCTCCCCTGTCATCTAAGGACTAGCAGGCTTGTGGCTTCAGAATCAGAAACCAAAAAAGCTGAAAGGATTGGTGAGATGGCACCCTCGAATTGCCACAATCTGGCTCATTGGCTAGGCACCCACATACACCTATCAGCCATACCATTAAAACCACTGACAGGTGAAGTTGATGTGTTGGAAGCAGGAAAAATCGGCAAGTGTAAGGATCTGAGTGATGTTGACAAGGGCCAAATTGTGATGGCTAGATGACTGGGTCAGAGCATCTCCAAAACGGCAGGTCTTGTGGGGGTGTTTCCAGTATGCAGTGGTTAGTACCTACCAAAAGTGGTCCAAGGAAAAACAACTGCTGATCTGGCGACAGGGTCATGGGGACCCAAGGCTCACTGATTCCTCTGGGGAGCAAAGGCTAGCCTGTCAGGTCCCATCCCACAGAAGAGCTACTGTATCACAGCAACTGCTGAAAAAAGTTAATGCTGGCTATGTTCATCGCAGCTTGCTGAGTATGGGGCTGCATAGCCGCAGACTGGTAAGAGTGCCCATGCTGACCCCTGTCCACAGCCAAAAGTACCTACAAAGGGCACATGAACATCAGAACTGGACCGTGGAGGAAGAACATGGCCTGGTCTGATGAATCACATTTATTTTTACATCATGTGGAAGAGATAGCACCAGGATGCACTACGGGAAGAAGGCAAGCCAGTAGAGGCAGTGTGATGCTCTGGGCAATGTTCTGCTGGGAAACCTTGGGTCCTGGCATTCATGTGGATGTTACTTTGACACATTCCACCTACCTAAACATTGTTGCAGTACACTGTTGCAAGTACACCCCTTCATGGCAACAGTATTCCCTAATTTCAGTGGCTTCTTTCAGCAGGATAATGTGCCCTGCCACACTGCAAAAATTGTTCAGGAATGGTTTGAGGAACATGACAAAGAGTTCAAGGTGTTGACAAGGCCTACAAATTCCCCAGATCTCAATCTGATCAAGCATCTGTGGGATGTGCTGGACAAACAAGAGAGATCCATAGAGGCTCCACCACGCAACTTACAGGACTTAAAGGATCTGCTGCTAATGTCTTGGTGTCAGATACCACAGCACACCTTCAGGGGTCTTGTGGAGTCCATGCCTTGATGGGTCAGAACTGTTTTGGTGACACAAGGGGGACCTAAACAATATTAGACAGGTGGTTTTAATGTTATGGCTGATCAGCGTAAATTCTGATGGCACTGCATGAAGAGAAATGTCACACTCTCTGACTCTTGATAGGCGTCTAATCACCCTCAATTTTCCTGTGGGCAATAGGACCATCCCACACCACTACAGGCCCATAGAGCCCATTCATAAAGGAAAAGGGCTGCCAACAGGGCACTTTATGGTTGAAAGAGATCAAGACCAGTTTAAAGTGTTTTGAGTGGTTTATTATTTGTTAACTGAATTTGACCTGATTGAATGTTATTTTGTATGGTGTATATATAGTACACAAAGCTATTTTGATCTTTGCTTCTCTCTCCTCACATCTTCACGAGCACTTTGTGCATGCAATCTAATAATAACACTGTCAGTTTCCTGTTCAATCTCAGTATCAAACCTACTGTATTACATTCAGAGCCAATAAAATTCATCCATGAACAGTGTTATTGTGATTTTGTGGTTATTTGGTGGATTATAGAGTAAGCACTTTGTCATTCTAATTCCCCTTTTTAAAAAATCATTCAAAAACAGTGACCGATTACTTGGAGCTAGAGCTCCCTATATATCCAAAACAGTTATTTAAAGCCCACATGGTGTGAAACCCTTCCAATTATATTTCCCAGTATTTGTATCACTCCTGCTTTGTGCGTGGATGTGCGGGCAACAGAATGTTCCCTTTGTTCTCAAACTAAGTGCGAGTGTGCCCTTTGTGCATGAGTATTCACATACCAATGCAACACACACACACAATTATAGTCCAATTATATAATTCTCATCAAAATATCGACTCATTCATAACATTCACTGCCATTTATATTGTGTAGTCATGCTTGCTAGTACGTGTACTAAATAAATGTTGTTTTATTGAATTGATTTTGTGTTTGCTGTCCCTCAGATCAAAATCTAAGCTACTTTTGAAGAACTCCGAACCTTCAGATCACTTTAAAAGTCTATTATCATTCTTAATTTATAATTAAGTTATAATCGTTTGAGTATAATTTAATTATCATTAACTATGTTACTAATAACTAAAACCCTGAATATTATTATGGAAGTCATGTATGGCCATCACCACACTTCTGCAATGGGCTCACTAATATTTATTGATGATATAAGTCATGAAAGTAGCAGCAGAATGACTTCAGAAAACCCAAAACACACTGCCAACATAACAAAGGACTTCCACAGGTGGAATAAGTGGAAGGTTTTAGACTGGTCAAGTCAATCACCAGATCTTAACCCAATTGAGTATGCATCTCACCTCCAGAAGAGGAAACTGAAGGGAGAAACCTCCAAAATAAACAACAACTGAAGCTGCAGTACAAGCCTGGAAAAGCATCACAAAAGAAGAATGCAACAGTTCATGATGTCAGTGGGTCACTGGGTTGATACAGCTATGGCAAACAAGGGCTATGCAACCAAATATTAAGTGTTATTTACTTTAAAATAATCTGTTCCGATATCTTTGCTCACCTAAAAATAAAGATCTGTCTTTTGATAAAAATCTATCATCTCATATTCATCTTTTGATCCCAAACCCAAATGTCTTCAGTGTACAGCAAAAACAAAAGAATTGGCTTTGCCGTTCCAAAGCATTCGGCAGGGATTGTATGTCCTTATTTAAAATCCCATTATAGATGTAGTCCTCCATTTACTGTCATAATAACCTCCACTGTTCTGGGAAGGGGTTCCACTAGATTTTGGAACGAGGCTGTGGGGATTTGTATCCATTTTGCCATAAGAATATTTGTAAAGTCGGGCAGAGATACAATGATGGCTGTCTTGAAGCACTTGGGGACAATGATCTGGTCTGAGACACAGACATGTTGAAGATGTTGGTGAACTCATCTGCCAGCTGAGCCACGCAACTCTTCAGCACATGTCCAGGAATCCCAACAGGCCCTGTTGCTTTCCTGGAATTAGGCTATGGTTCTTTCAATGAGTGTGATGATTACATTAATTATATTATATTTGAGTTCTGACTGCATTAGGTTCTTTTTAGAATAGGATCCATATGTATCCTAAAAGAATGTTACTTGTGTTTTGCAGAGATTTATTATTCTGTCTGTTTTTGTATATAATCTTTACAAATTATGCTTCATGTTTAAGTGGTAATTTAGTTTCAAATTCAATTCAATTTTATTTGTATAGCACTTTTACACTCACTGAACACTTTATTAGGCACACTATACTAATACTGGGTAGGGCCTCCCTTTGCTCTCAGAACAGAGTCAATTCTTTGAGGCATAGATTCCACAAGATGTTTGTGATCCAGCAGGTCTGCTGGGGATACGTGTTGAGGTTCGTGAAGACACGAAAATGTCTGAAATGATAACCCACAGTAGCACGTAGGTGCAAGGTGGAATTTATTTACAGTGCACCAGAAGGTAGGGAAACTTTACAATATTTACAGGTGGGGAAAAAAATCCATAAACATTCAAAAGAATTAAAACCAAAGATATATCAATCTCCAATTATAAATAATCACAACTCCACCACTCTCTCCACACTGAGTCTGGACGACCCAATAAACCCAGACTCCGCCCCTTTTTGGGCAATATCAACAGGGAGGTAAAAAAGGTAAGCTTCTCATTACCCAAAGTTCACACATATACTCATATATGGATACAGCTTTTAGTAATTTAACATTCGTCCTTTTATGAATGACGTAATAATAAGTAGTATATTTGATTACCTCTCCATTCTCTTCGTTTCTGTTCACAGGTATTCTTATTTTCCCCATCCCCTCAAGACGACACAAAATGGTTTCATCGGCTTCCGGCTTCCGAGACGTCATAACCGACAGTCAGTCCGACTATCGCCATTCACCGTTCAAAGACAAACAAAAGGGGAAAATTCAATAAAAACATCGAAAACTAGTGCGTGTGTGTGTCCGGGAGGGCTGAGAGCGTATGGGGGAGATCGTAGTGAAAGATATGTACATGTACATGTGCATTCGGTGTCGCGTGTGCACCCACTTCTCCGACCCCAGGAAGCACGGAGGATGCAATGTGTGTGTGTGTGTGGCCAGTGCTGCCGTTCCCAGTGGTGATGATCACTTCATCACAGTGTTCCTTTGAGATTCTGATCCATGTTGACATGACTGCATCATTCAGTTCCTGATTTTTCAGGTGCACTTTCATGCTGTGAATCTCCCGTTCTACCGCATCCCAAAAGTGTTCTACTGGATTCAGATCCAGTGACTGGGAAGTCCAGTGAAGAAAACTGAACTCATTGTCATGTTCATGAAACCAGTTTGAGACAACTTTTGTTTTGCGAAATGTTGCATTATCATGCTGGAAGTAGCCATTAGAATATGGGTAAATTGTGGCCATGAAGGGATGCACATGCTCAACAACAATACTTAAATAGGCTGCGGCATTTAGTGATGGGTGAAACGAAGCTTTTCGAAACTATCTATTGATCCAATTGCTTCGCAAAATGATTCACTGTTTCGAAGCAGCCTTTTACAAAACAACTGCAAATGTTTTCATAAAAGTGTAATGTTTTAAATATAATTTACAAATAAATAAATACCATTAAATATTAGTGCTTGTATTGTGTGTTTTTAGCTACAGGCCTAAATTCAGGCCATTTATACAAATTAACTATCACTATCCCTTTTTAGTTATACACACATGGGTTTGTCAATAAACTGTCTGTAAAAACTAGCAAAGTGAAAGTGCTATCAGTCAGGAGAAGGAGGATGTTGTAATAGTGGTTTAATCTTTTCATATAGTTCTATTTTTTGCCCAGATATGATTTGTGTCTCAATATGATCTGAATCTCAACAAGGTTTTTACATATTTTGTTTTCAACCTGTGGGTGAAAGGGAAATGATGTGACTGTGTGACAAGAATAAAGTAAGACAGAAATTCATGTCATTAGGAATTTTTATTTAAGAAAAGAAATTGTTCCAGTGTTTTAGCATTTAATCGATTTATCTTTTTTCACAGAACCTCTCCTGCTTTGGGAAAAAAAAACAATTCTTTCACATGGCAGATGAGGGAATATTGTTTGGTGTTTTCCCCAAAACTCAGTGGATCACTTGTTCTGGTGAGGTAAGGTGTGTTCAAGTACCGTTGTACTTCACGAGTTGTGTCAGCAGTGACACTGTGGACTCTTTGTGTCTCACTTATGGGAGCTCCTGGACCATAAGATTAGTTTTCCTCTCCATCTCCCTCTCCTCCTGCTGAAGTGGCTGCTGCTGAAGTTGATGGCTGTGGTGATTCTGGTGGTAGTAGTGTAGACATTTCACGTACCCGTGCACTGCATTCAGCAATGCAGTCCTTGACTGCAGCATCAGCATTGGCCACATTGCCAAATCCTAGTCTTAAATCTAGGATCCAAATGGGTTGCCTTGGCCAAAGTCCTTATGGACTCCACAGCTCCGAAGTTGAGATGGCTTCAAACTGTCCGTTGTTCAAGGGTGTTATGTTGGTGTTCTGAGAGGTTAAAGCAGCACCAACTGCTTCACATTCTATAGTTTTTTAAGCATGAAAAATGTGCTGTTCCACCTTGTTTCCACCTCCTGAATCAGCTTCATTTTTTTATGCACAGAGTCATGTTTGAGCCATGGTCTGTAATGAGGCATGTAACTTTGTCTCTTATTCCCCATGACTCATCTTTAATGTGCTCAGCTGTGTGTGTTTCAGGAAACTTTATAACTCCCAGCACAACAGTACACAACTTGGTTTCATCACTAATGTAATGGCAAGTTACTGCAAAGTATGCAGTACATTCATGGATGTCTGCATGTCAGATGTCAAATTAACACTGTTGACTTTTTTCATCTCTGCCACCACCTTCTCTTTTGTCACTTTTTACCTTGCAGCAACCATGTCTTCAGTTCATGTCTTGTAGGAAGCACATATGCTGGGTCAAGCTTTAAACTAAAGCCTCATCAATGTACTTTTACCTTCCTGAAAATAAAATAAGGACTTATTACACTGTATGCTGTGTGAAATAAAAAATGTCATTTATAGTGCGCATAGCTTTTGTGCATAGAGGGCCTAAAACTGTATGCTGATATATTTTTTTTCTTGTCCATCACTTTAGGCCTTTAGAGGCCCAGAAAATCCAATATGAAAGATTTCATATATACATAGTTTATGTACCCCAGATATTTCAGCTCCACCAGATGTATTGCCCATCAGATAAATAAGAGTGTTTTGAGTGCAGGTGTCGCAACATTGATGATGTGTTATTGTGGTAAGTCAGTTGCTGGTCACAAATCATATACCTCACAAGGTGGTTTTGGAGGTTTTCAGAATGGTCCCATACAATAGACCTTGGTCTTTTTATGCCTCCACTCTTTCCTAAAGTTGAAATGTTTGTCAAAATGCAAAACTGTCCAAATTCTCTCTCACCTACGTAATAACTCACATCTGGCCATGTCGTCTTTATTTTTATAATGAAATTTGGCAGGATTTCACTTCAGATGATTAACAAGGCATCCTGAGGTAAGCACTGACCAAGGATCAGTACAAACACTATTGAATCATTTCAGTTTTATAAACCTACATAAAAAAAATGACACAAGAACAGTTAAAATTATATATTAATCACTTGTTTCACCTTGAGATCAACACCCCCTAGCGGCAAACCATCGAAAATTTGAAATGTTTCAAAACCGTATGATGCAATGAAGCCTCGTTTGCATAAATCACATGACTTGGCCAGTTTGATATGCGCTCCAAACCACTAATTCGATACAAAAGATTCATAAAGGTTTCGAAGCTTCATGAAAGTGTTTTGAAAGTGCCATCACTAGTGGCATTCAAGCAATGATTGATTGGTATTAACGCCAAGAAAACATTCCCCACACTATTAAACCATCTCCACCAGCCTGGACTGTTGACACAAAACAGGTTGGGTCCATGGATTCATGCTGTTGGTGCCAAATTCTGACCCTAGCATTTGTGTGCTCAGCAGAAATTAGACCAGACTACATTTTTTCAGTCTTCAACTGCCCACTAGGTGATTCTACTAGGTTTGAATACAAGGCAGTGCAATATGAGAGTGATCACCCCATTCTCATGCTTGTTATCTACCATCCATCTTCTTGATGAGATTGGGTAAATGCTTTTTTTGGATTTTAAATGGCTTTCAATATTTCAGCTACTGGAGATTTTAATATTCACATCTATGTGCCCACAGATCCTATGACTGCTGAGTTTGTTAGATTGCTCAACTCTTTTGATCTTATGCAACATGTGCCTGGTCCCACTCATAAACATGAGCATACCCTAGACTTGATTATTTCACGTCTCACGGCTATAAGAGGACCTGAAATAGTTGATGTTGTATCACTTTTGTGTCTTTATTAGCATGTCAGTATGTACTAGAACATTAAGTGATAAGAGAACACCAACCACGCGCTATCTCACTGCTGATACTGCTGTAGTGTTCACAGACTGAGCACTCTCCCTCCTTTTACACTCTTATTAGACTAGTGGAGGTGCTTAACTCGAGGGTTACCAAATGTATTGATACTGTTGCACTGCAAAAAACAAGGTCCTTTCAGGCAAAAAAAAAAAAAAAAAGTCCCTTGGAGAAATACTTCTACCATCTTAAAACTAAAACGGGACTGCAGAAGAGTAAAGAGGGAATGGAAAAACACAAAGCTATGTGTTTGTGTTTCATCAAGTTCATCTTGCTATATATAAATACAATTGAAAAACTTTAACAGTGAAATGAAGTCTGTTAGGAAAGCTTATCTCTAAGCTAACTTGATTAATATTCAGAAAAATAATACAGTTTCCTCTTTGTGACCATAGACTGTCTGGGGAATCACTCCCTATATCTCATCTGAATTGCGAGTAGTGAGTTTGCAATGTTTTTTTAGTGACAAGCTTACTGGAATAAGGAAGAACATAGCTAGCACTCACACCATTGGACTGACTATTCTGCCACCAGTCAGCTACACTAATAGCAATATGTTCTGTTTTAAAGTGATTGGCTTGGAAATGCTCTTAGAAAAAAAAAAGATGCCTAGCTTAATATGTTCTTGGCACCAAATGCTTACAAATCTCAGGTCAGTGTTTGGCTTCATGGGTGACATCAAAATGTGGATGGACATTTTCTGAAGTTCAATAAAGAGAAGAAAGTGGTTCTTATTATTGGAAGGACATTCAGGCTTTTATGGGCTAGATCCCATAAATTTTGAGTATAATTTGTCAAGAATTTATGAGGGTTTTTTTTGGATAATGAACTCAGTTTGAAGAATATCATCAGTGCTACATGCAAAACAGCCTACTTTCACCTTTGCAGTATCTCAAAGGTCTGGGACATCTCCCCCCTGCAGACAGTGAAAAACCTCTCTTTGTCACATCAAGATTAGACTACTGTAATGCTTGTTTATCTGCTCTACCAAAGAGCTACACTACATAGCTACAGCATGTTCAGAATGCTGCTGCTAGTGTTCTGACCCATAAGAAAATGAGGGATCACATTACAACAGCACTCCAATGACTCCACTGGTTACCTGTGCCTTTGAGAATTGATTTTAAGATTCTCGTATTGATTTTAAAATGTCTCCATGGTCTTGCTCCTCTCTACCATAGTGAAATGATTTGTTAAGTAAGTTCCAACAACTAGGGCACTTAGGTCATCCCACTGCAATATGCTGGGAGTTCTCAGAAACATCGCACCACCTACCAGGGCAGTGCCAAGTAACATCACATTTAGTCCAGGATCCCTGAGATGAGACCTGAGTGGAACCCACTGCAGGACAAGATGAGTATGTTTTCCACAGAGACATCCATTGTCTCACTGATATGGATGACTAGATATAAACTGAGTTTAATCGAATTTACTGTTATTTTAAGATAGTCAAGTATCTTGCTGACTATTTTTTTGTAAATCTTACTGTTAGTTAAATTATATGACCATTTACATATTATACTGTTATATGTTGTGTACATCTGGTTTTTTTTGCAGAACCCTTGTCTTATTTGTCGTTTTTTTCTCACGTTTTTCTTTTTGCACCTTTACTGTGTACAATTCAATTCAATTCAATTCAGTTTATTTGTATAGCGCTTTTTACAATGTCATTGTCTCAAAGCAGCTTTACACAAACAAAAAAGTAAGATGAAGTGTGAGAGTGTGTCTGAAGAGCAAGCCGAGGCGACGGTGGCAAGGAAAAACTCCCTGAGATGG
Source organism: Pangasius djambal (assembly GCA_022985145.1). Lineage (NCBI taxonomy): Eukaryota > Metazoa > Chordata > Actinopteri > Siluriformes > Pangasiidae > Pangasius > Pangasius djambal. The sequence continues at coordinate 8,044,771 of CM040996.1, read as the reverse complement.
AGAAAGGAAGAAACCTTGAGAGGAACCAGACTCAACA
>CM040996.1:8031198-8044634 GCA_022985145.1 Pangasius djambal | reverse complement strand
GGATATTGTGATCGATAGTGTCGAACGCTGCACTGAGATCAAGTAGAATTAGCAGACTAATGCGACCCTGATCGGCGGCTAAGTGCAGGTCATTGACTACTTTGACTAAAGCTGTCTCTGTACTATGGTGGGGCCTAAAACCAGACTGATAAAGTTCATATAAATTGTTACTATGCAGGTACGACGTTAGTTGCTGCGCATGCAAAATGACAAACTTGACCTGAATATAATTTCTTAAATATTCCACATTCTCTTTTACTTTAGTTGACATTGTTTATTTGTCAGTTTATAAATGCACACCATAAGGTTTAAGATTTTTCTTCTTTTGTGTAATAGTGATAACATTTATATCCTATAATGTAAAGCAACACTATATAAAATCACAACATTAATTTAAGCTTACAGTCAGGTATTTAATTTTATTCAGACAATGTACATGCACTTATATTACATAACATATTTGGTATGTTTTTGAATATATACCAGTGAGGAGGGGGAAGGAAAAAATATTACATCAGAATTACATCAGTGGCAAAAAATCTTGAACAGATATGGCCATGTTTAGGGAACAGAATGGGATTTTGAGATGTCTTCATTTGTCCTTAACTGTTGGGAGACAGTTGGTAATAATTAATTCAGTTAGTGAAATTAAGAAAAAAAAAGAATACCCCTTATAATTTACATAATGTTTTATAATAATGTATAATCATAATTCCACATAATCTGTACATCAAACTGAGTGTACTGTTTATTCAGCAAATAAATGTAATGTCATAATCTTCATTGACTTATACATGCAGTATTAATTTTCATGTGAAGCTGAAGGTCAAATGATCTGCACAAAAACTTACAGGTATATAAGCTTGCAGGTTCAAACTGAACTGAAGAATGCTGAAAAATATCTGGGAAGAAAAGGAATATTTATGGAAAAATTGTGAAAATATTTAAAAAGGAAATATTTATTTGTCAATTGTATTGCTATAGATAAACACATTCAGTATATTCTTATGCAAAGATTGACATCATGCACTATTTGGCCAAATGCATGTGGATACCTGACCATCACACTGTTGCCGCAAAGGTGGAAGTACACAATTGTCTAGAGCAGTGGTTTTCAACCTGTGGGCTACCAAGGTGTGCGTATTACAGGGGGCCACCAATTATTATTATTTTTATTAATTTTGATATATGTTAAAATGTATAAGTTATATTTAAATATCATTATTCAGTCTATAATTAAATATCAAAAAATAAATATTAAACTGTTACTGTGCATTCACTATTTGGGCTCGCTGATTTGTTTAAGTGTTACAAATAAATTTATTTAACTATGCTGCATACAGTAACTGTACAACAGATTTAAACATGGATAAGTGGTTATCAACAGGGTCTCTGAAAAGGACTAATACAGCAAATATGTGTCCAAGCCTACTGAGTTTTTGAGAACACACTTAAAGACTACCAAAGCAGGAAATAAACTCTTGAAACTGCGTGCTTTGGCAACAACAATAGTAAAGCAATGGAGGCATCCTAATCTAATTCTAATTTTGCCAGCCGCAAAAGAAATGGTTGGCGTGATGTGTGGAGAAAAGCAACGCAACGGAGTCATTCCGAGCGCGAAATCTGTTGCCGCGCTCATGACCTGCATCCACTGCAATTTACATCAGGAAGCACTAGCGACCAAGATGATGTCCACAGATCTCAAGTGTGTCTTGGGATAGTCAATTTCATAAAGACTAAGCCTCTTCAGTCACGTTTGTTTCGAGTTCTCTGTGAAGAAATGGCCAGTGACCATGTGCAGCTTTTTTTACACACTGAGGTATGATGGCTTTCTTCGGGCACAGCGTTCACTCATCTCTTCAAATTGCATAATGAAGTCTGGATTTTATTTTATCCAACTCAAAATTTAAAATTTCGGACTGCCTCAGTGTTTCTGAGTGGCTTGCAAAATTGTCCTACCTTTCTGACATTTTCAATCACTTAAATGGACTGAATTCGAGTCTTCAAGGCAAATCAGTGACAGCTTTTCAAGTCCAAAATGAAATCGAAGCCGCAATTAAAAAAAAAACTGGACATGTGAGCCAGGCGTATTTTCAAATCCAACTATGAATCATTTGAGAATTTGTTAGATCTTTTAACAGAAGAAGCCATGAGCCTACCCGCCTTGGTTGCAAAACTGACTGAAGAACATCTCCAAGGTCTAAAGAGCCAGCTGTGCAACTACTTTCCAGCTCCAGATGTCCAGGTAACCTGGATTGAAAATCCTTTTGTGAACCTGTGCGAGGGAGCCATCACAAGTTTAAGCGCAAAGCAGCAGGACAGCCTTATTGACCTATCCTGTGATAGAATAAATTAATGTTTTCACAAAAATCTTTGACGAATTTTTGGATTCATAGTCTATCCGAGTATACTGATCTTTAAGTCAAGGCGGTGATATTTTTGATGCCATTTCCAACAACATATTTATGCCGAACTGGATTTTAAATAAAGTAATAAGCTTAACGTCGTACCAGACCTCCGTTTGCAACTTTCCTCTCTTCAGTCCGACATACAGCGCTTAGTATCTGCCAAACAACACCAACCATCTGCCAAACAACACCAACAGAGTGAGTCACAAAGTTTTTAGGTTAAGTGGTCTAATTGTCTTGTGAGTATACACGCATATGTCAACAAGGATTTTTTTCCTGTTTATCCATTTAGCTTGGTTTGTTTCATGGTGGTGGTTTTTTTTTTTTTCAGATTATTCACACATTGCAATTTACAAATAGTCGTGTCCATTAAAATTCTTGCAGTGGGCCGCGGAAGCCTGTGTGTTTGGTTGTGTCAGCCGCGAGTTGGAAAGGTTGGGAACCATTGGTCTAGAATGTGTTTGTATGCTGTAACATTAAGATTTCCCTTAACAGGAATTAACGGGCCCAAACGTGTTCCAGTATGACAATGCCCTTGTGCACAAAGTGAGGTCAATAAAGACATGGTTGCCAAGGTTGGAGTGAAAAAAACTTGAGTGGCCTGAACCTCAACCCGACTGAACACCTTTGGGATGAACTGGAACACCAACTTTGCACAGGGCTTTCTCACCCAACATCAGTGCCTAACCTCACTAATGCTCTCATGACTCAATGGGTATCCCCACAGCCATGCTCCAAAATCTAGTGGAGAATATTCTGTGAAGAGTGGAGGCTGTTATAGCAGCAACAAGAAGATAAACTCCATACTATTTCCCATTGTTTTGGAATCAGATGTAAACAACAAGAACATATGGGTCTGATGGTGTCCACATACTTTTGGCCATACAGTGTATCTAGCAACTGATTTTGCGAAAATACTCACCATTGCTTACAATTTCTTCAAAAACTTCATACGGATTCTCAAGTTCAACTGTGTGTGAAAGAGGTATCATTAGTATTATTTTTCCATGCAGTAAACATATAAACTGTGTTAGCATGTTGGTAATAGCCATGAGGAACCAGTCTGAACTGCCAAACTGTCAAAACAAACACACCTGACACTGATACTCTGGACCTCCCATTACTAATTGGCAATTCTCATCCTATTAAAATACAGCAGAATGGCCGACTTGGTGGAACTCAACTCCAGTTATATTCACACACAATTCATCGCTTATTCACCCCCTAAAATACTGTCTGGCTACAGATCTCCTCACTCAATCCACTTCCTCTGAGATGCCTACCTCCTTCTCAAGTCCAGGAAATTACATCATTTTGTTTGATGAAGTCATGTGAATTTTAACATGGCCAACAGTGTACACTAGAAAAGTTTAACAAGTTTAACTTAAACATGGCATGTGAAATGGATCTGAAATAAATGTTTAATTATGTGTATGCTGTATGTGTACATTTGTTCATTCATTTTGGTAGTGCATTTACAAGTTATACATTTACATATTTATGTGCGAATTCCTAGCCATAGCTAATTGCTGATAATTATGTATGCTAATTGCTGATAATTGTTCTAGCTAACTAATGTTACCAGTGTGCTGATAGCTATAGCTAGCTAATGTTCCTGGTGCGATGACGGTTATAGCGAGCTAATGTTACCATTGTGCTGATAGCTATAGCAAGCTAGTGTTAAAATATGTAAAATACTAGTAAAATCATTTAAGATTTCAAACACTATAAAATATTTTTTTAATTTTCAAAATTATTTAACAGAAACACAAACATGATAATGTATTATTTTAATTGTATAATGGATTATTTATTTTTGGAGTGTGTTTTTTTTTTCTTGTTTAAGAGGCTCCACGGGAAAGGTAGGTCTCACAGATGAGTTCTATCCCCAAACCCTTCTTCAGGCAATTAAAAGAAACACGTGCTGTGGTTGCAGTTGTTTGGGACAAAAGGAAATTCTGGCACAGTGCCTCACCCAAGCTGGATTGTTTGACTGGGTTAGACTGGAACACTGGATTGGATTCAGTGATTGGTTTGTTTATGCAGTCTATTAAACTGGGATGACTTTTCTTTTTTCTGTTGCATGAACTTTTTTTTAATTTAGAGCTATAGCTAAAGTTTGATCTTAATCCTTCTGTTGCACCCCTTGACAGTTGGGCCTAACTGTTGTTAGGTCCAGATACTAGTGACAAAAGCATCTTGTTACAGCATTCTTTTAAACTGTGTAGAGTTAAAATTATTCTTATTAATAAGTAGACATTATCAGTGGATATACACATTTAAAAACACACACAAACATCATATTTTATATCTTAAAATTCTGTCTAGGCACTGGTCAGTTAATATTAAAATTTAAGGCACATGAATTATGTCCTTTAAATTATACTATTACTAGATAATAAAACAGCAACAACAGGTAGACAGTGAGGAAAAATGTTCAAACCTTTGTATGTGCTTTTCTTTTTCTGTTTCCTGAAACAGATGTACACTCCAACCAGCATGGCCACAAAGAGGAAAATAGAGGTTGCTGAGGTTATCATTATCACTGTGGCATTAGAACTGACTACTGCATCATTGCCATTTGTTTGCTCCTGTGGGCTTTGTGTTGCATGTGAACCACCTTCAGCTGCAAGTATGAAAAAAGTCCATATTAACTTTGTTTCAGATTCAACTGAGGGAGCAGTGACAAAGTTGTGACAAGGAAGTGGTACCTTGAACAGAAACAATGAGTAAAAGCAAGACTAAAAAAGGTAAATTCTTCTCCATTCTCTTCAAGTCAGCATGAGATACTGACTGAACAGTGTTTGACAGTAGACAGCATTCTGTAGAAGTCTTTAACAGCATGTATTAACAGGATGTACATTGTAAGAATTGTAGCAGACAATTCTACTAATCGCACTATCTGTTGCACCCAGATGAGGATGGGTTCCCTTTTGAGCCTGGTTCCTCTCAAGGTTTCTTCCCCATATTATCTCAGGGAGTTTTTCCTTGCCACCGTCGCAACTGGCTTGCTCATTAGGGATAAATTCACAGTGATAAATTCAAATATTTATAATATATTTTTTGTTAATCCATTTATTTCTGCAAAGCTGCTTTGTGACAATGTCCATTGTTAAAAGCGCTATACAAATAAAACTGAAATGAATTGAAAAAACTGAATAGTAGACACAACTGCCACCATGAACCTCAGGTTTGAAAACTGCTTTGAAAATTTCTAGCAAATGGAAGATTGTCTCCTGTACTTTTGCCTGTGTGAATTAACTGTGAACCTTCATCAAGCAGATAATTTTCCTCTTGCTAACACAGTTTATTGCCCTTTTAGCATGTTTACAGTGACAGTAATACAAATATAACCCTTATTGTTCTATGCACCACAATTTTATATTAATGACTACAGACTTAAGTTCAAAAGTTGCATCAATATTTATTCTGTGAAAGTTCTCTGTTTTCAGAGTTAGCTTACTCAGGTACTTACATTGATTTTTAGTAGGTGTCTGAAATGGGGTATTTCAATAGCATCTGCACAAGCACTTGCATTTAAGCCCAAAAGAATTCTGGGGATGATGAGCAGATCATGTTTTTTTTTTTATTTGCTGTCAACTGCAATATGATGTAAACACTTATAAAACAATAATAAAGCTATTTCATCATGCTTTTTCTAGTTTTGCTTGAATGGCTCAACATGGCTCAACAAGGAAGGAATTAAAGTGAGCTGTAAATGTAGCAGATGAGTGCATCAATCCCCTTCATAGGTAGAGACCTTGTGTGCCTCATCCCAATGTGGTGAGGCAATGTATCTTACAACAGATTATGGTCACTGAACTGCTGGATGTCTAGGTGGTGCTCTGAAAACCATGTAGGCTTTATTGATAATTGGAATAGTTTTGACCACAAGGCTGGCCTGTAACGGTGGGATTGTATCCGTCCCACTCAGGAAGGTGCTGTTCTCATTTCTAGCAGCATAGCTCATAATCTCAGAACAAGCCTAGTTAATCAGTGACAATCCAGAGCCAAGTTCAGGGAGCAGACAAGCAGTATAAACCAACCATCTGCTAGCTGCTTTGAGTCATCACTCAGGTTCCACCATATTAAGCCTGTGTCTGTTCCTCTAACTAAACAAAAATGTAGAAAAACTCAAAAAGTTTAAGTAAACTAATTAACATAAAATTAGGTCATACCGAATGCAAAGCCAGCACCTTTGATCTGAAGATAGGGCTGTTAAAGATTAGATCTCTTGTATCTGAAGCGCTTATTGTAATGAAACTATTACTGATCAGGAGTTTAATGTACTGTGTTTAAACATGGATTAAACCAAATGAGTATGTAGCATTAAAAATGAAGCTAGTCCTCCTGGATACATTTATATACATCACCATCATCTAACTGGCAGAGGAGGAGGCAGCGCAGTTATTTATAAGGATATTCTATGCGTTACACAAAAACCTGGACATGAATTCATTGAATTTGAAATTCTTTATACTAACAAAACATACATAGCCACAAAAAATAAGTATATTTCACTATTATTTCAAGTCAGTTCCACTAAATATTATTTACAGACCCCCAGGGCCATATTCTGAATTTCTTTATGAATTTGTGGATTTCACCTAACACCTGGTTGTTTCTGTAGACAAAGCAGTAATTGTTGGAGATTTCACCGCTGTCAATTGTCCAACTATAGGCCTTATATCAAACCTCCCCTTTCCAAGATCCTAGAGAAGGTTGTAGCACAGCAGCTCATACCTAAATAGGAATAACACTCATGAAATGCATCAGTCACGATTTAGGCTTCATCATAGCACAAAGATAGCACTGGTTAAAGTGGTAAATGACCTACTACTGGCCTCTGATCAGGGTTGTGTCTCCTTGCTTGTGTTGCTTGACCTTAGTGCAGTTTTGATACCTTTAATCATACTATTCTCCATGATAGACTAGAAAATGTTGGAGTTTAGGGAATGGTCTTCTCCTTGCTCAAATCTTATTTGACTGATCAAATAAGTTTATAGATGTAAATGATGACTTTACTAAGGTAAAATTTGTTCTGCAAGGTTCTGTTTTAGGCCCACTGCTTTTTTCTTCATATATGCTACCTCTGGGTAAAATTATTTGTAAACATGGTATTAGCTTCCACTGTTATGCTGATGACACACAGTTGTATGTTTCAGCAAAGCCAGATGAGAGACACCAGCTTAATAAAGTTGAGGAATGTGTAAAAGACATCAGACACTGGATGCTTATTAACTTCCTTGTACTTAATTCTGACAAGACAGAATTCTGACAAGACAGAAGTACTTGTACTAGGACCATAAAATACTACCTGAACACAATTGTTGTCCTTTATAATCCGCCATGCCTAATCCAATCAAAAGATGCAGGCTTTTTGTTGGTACCTCAAATAAGGAAGGTTACAGATATATGCTGTCAGATATGCTGTCATAGCTAGTCTTGCAAGAGTCCCTGCTTGCACTCTGCACACAAGGTACATTTTCTTAAACCACACCTAATAATCTGTGTTCTATCTCCCTTCCCCCAACCTCCGTCCCCCTCCCACTCAATCTGTCTCACTCTCAAGCTACACATGCTTCTCCAGAGTTACCAGTGATCCCGACTCCTTCTTCTTCTTGGAGTTTTCTTCAACTGAAAAATACTCGCTGCTGCTAAGGATGGTGCCACATGGATAGCCTAAATATCATCATGAGATTACTGTGGATGGTACCACATAGAAACCACATGTGCATTGAAACCATAAATGTACACACATTTATGGTTTCAATGCACATGTGGTTTCTATGTGGTACCATGTTCTTCCTTGGATAGCCTTAGGACTGCAATTGCTAAGAACATTTTGCACTCTAGTCTCCAACATGTCCATCAACAGTTAAGAACTTTAGTTCGATACAATAGACTTAAAGTTAAAACTCTAATGAATTCAGATATGACTGTGATGCTCATACTCAAGTTTTTGTTAACACAATTAGCACTTTTTGACTATATTGAATACAGTTATAGAAGAGAAATTATTTATAATCGCACTATCCAGGGTCACCCAAATGAGGATGGGTTGCCAGCCTTGCAACTTTTCCTTGCCACCATCGCCTCTGGCTTGCTCATTAGGGATAAATTTATACATTTCAAATTTTAAATTTACAGCCGGATTTCTGTAATGCTGATTTGTGACAATGTGCTTTTGTTAAAAGCACTATATAAATAAAATTGAATTGAATTACTTCAATGAACCTCAGGGTGTTGTCACTGTAAGCCACAGTAAGCCACCCCTGCTGAACAGACCTGAGGGGAACGAACCTAATGACACCTTGTATAAAAAATACTAAGTGTACCCTGCCCGGATTACAATTAATGGTACCCATCCCTGGAGCTAGGCCTGGGGGTCGCGTCAACTGGCAAGTCTCTGGTGACTAGGACACCAACATAACCTTGTCAGGCTCAGCCCCAAATGGCGACATGGTGTTGTCTTGTGGGCTCACTACTACAAGATGAAGGGTTGGGGCATGTGATGGACAGCCTTAGATTGACTAGGCCTTTTGGAAAATGGAAAAATGGCTTTGGGAACTTGGCTGGTGGGGAAAAAAAAACCTGTGTTAGTATAATAGATGGAAAGGATTAGACTAGATATAGTTTGTCATCCACAGAGAGTACGGGCTCTGATACCAAACTTTTTGATCATGGTGGTCTCTCTCCTACTACCACAGGAGATAGGCCTCAGCTGGGTGTAGGATACTCATTACCAGGCGGAGTGCCTCACTGTTGGATTTTTTCCCCCAACATTTAGAAGTGATTTGTAGTCTTTATCAAAAAAAAAAATAAAAAAAAACAACAACACACACACACACATCCTCATGCTAGTTGACTAGGTCAGGTACTAAAAGTACCATCAGACTAAAAACCCAGTTGGGGAGATTAGTACAATATGAAAAACACAAGACAAGGATTGTTTTTTTTATTGAGTGAGATCAGAGATGTGTCTGAATGGACCATGTTCAAGTCTTCACTCATAGTGGCAGCTGCAAGAAGCTGGGTCTGGAAGGCTGTCAGTGCCTGTCATAGCAGTAACCCTAGGATGCAATGGTGGATACCAGTGGTGAGAGAAACAGTCACGTTGAAGAAGGAGACCTTCTGATTAATTGTAATGGGGGGCTGTGTTGATTGAGCAGAGAGCCCATATACAAGCTCTGCAAAGCAATTTTGGGGGAGTGTTGACCTATACTGGTGATATTTTTGAGGATTGGAAGGAGCAATTTGCAAAACTCCTTAACCCAGTGGACAAAACCTCCCTTCATGAGGCAGTGCCAGAAATCTCTGGTGAAGTCCATCTCTGTGGCTCAGGTTATTATAATGAATACTAGTAACTTTTCCCATGTAAATACAACCTTCGGCTTTACAATGCTGAATATTGCCCATGAATTTCAGCTATAGGTAATTCTAATTAAGGGTAGGTACAGATTGTTTGGTTTAAAATAAAGTGTCTAGTGCAAAGCATTCCAAAATCTTTGCTCACACAATATGCTGCTGCATGATCTTGTTCTACTTACAGCTGGTGAATGTTTCTATGACACAGATGTACACAGATTTGCTTGTGGCTAATCAAAAGTCTACTCCTTTGTAAAGTCCTCACCTGGTTGGCTAAATGAAAGACTATGGCCACCCTCATTTGGGTGGTGATGCCACATCCTGTGATGCCACATCCTGAGCCAGAAAAGCATGTGACATGGATTCCTTACACATAATCTAGCCAGCAGACATCTTGATATATTCCCTGATGTTAAAGAATAACAGAAATAAACAAAAGTAATAAACAATAAAATAAGTGCCCACACCAGAAAAAACAGACATCTGTCATCCAGAAAACTGTACTGTGCTTAAAGGCCATTGTGATGACCCCTCACACGGTGGCCCAAAACTCAGAAAGAGCTTACAGAGACATTGTGCCAGATGAATAGTTGGTTATATGACACTGGATAATGTGACTCAAATTGATCCTCAAGGTATCTACTGACTACAGTAGGTAGCAATGCACAGACTGCCCCTTCTAGCACTCTCAGAAGTCAATCACCAGATTCATAGGTTTGAGGCACAATTTTGGGTATGAACCCTGAGTTTGGTCACACAGTCACCCTGGAACCATCCAGTCATCTGTGCACGCAGGGCAAGCATATCGTAAAGGCATGCATTTCTCCCAGGACATGCATCCTGTCTGGGTCTGCATATCCCATGACTGAAGCCTTAGGAGCCTGGAAGATGAAGTGTGCCTAGCTCCTTTCATAAACACTATTGTAAGCTTAAAAGCTCTCACCATACAAGGCCTTCATGCTAGGGTCCTAGCACTCTTAGCCATTAGTCTACCCAATATATACCCATGGGTGCAGATAGCCTGTGATATCTGCGATCTGAAACTTTCAGAGGAAGTATTCCCAGGGTGTTCCAAAAACGAGTCTAGAACAGTAGTGGAAGAGCAGTAGTGGAAGTAGTGGAAGCAGTTTGATTGCTGAATGCTATGTAGTGTGGGCAGAATCAGTGACAAATGCGAACATGTACAGTAGGCTGCTAGGTTCATCATGGGCCATTGCTAGGCTCCACTCTGGAGAACCATACTCAGCGTTGGCAAAAAAAGTGTGCCTGGGTGAATTTCCCAGATCTGCTGCATCACGTCAGGGCAAAAACGCCACTCTCCTGGGCATATGAGCTTTTTTGACAGTGAGACTTATACCCACTTGCACTGACCTGATGGGTCACTGCTGGTGAGCCCACTTGTGGAGGTACCATGTGGGATGGAGAATGTTTTTCATCTGGTGATCACAGGTGATTTTTGTACCTGACAGTCACTGTATTGTCAGAACAGCTCAGGATGTGACAATATCACAGAAAAAGGTAAGAAGAAGGGCTGCCCTAAATTCTAATAGGCTGATGTGCCCTTTGTCCTCTCCTTCCTGAGAGAAATGCTTCCAGAGAATGTGGAGCTATATTACAGCACTCCATATTAATGCCCATGGTTCTGGAATGGGATGTCCAACAAGATCATATAGGTGTGATGTTCAGCCGTCCACATACTTTTGGCCATATAGTGTGGTTTCCTAGTCACGGCCACAGATATAGCATCAAACTCCCACTCCCTCCCTCATATGCCCAAGTCGCCATTGGTTGCAGCCTCCTTGAACATGTGCCAGTCAGTGTGCTCACAAAAGTCCTGAAAAGCAGAGTTGGCTCCTGCTGGCCAGGGTTTCACCTGCTTCAGAACTGGTTTGGAGCATCTGACAAGCAGTCTGTATGCAGGGATTCGTATACCAGAGATGTGGTCTAAGTAGCCAAGGTAAGGGCGGGGCTCTGTCCGGTACGCCCCGGGGATGTATGTGTAAACAAGATCCAGTGCATTCACTCCTCTCGTTGCAAAGTCCACATGCTGATGGAATTTAGAGAACACTTGACTTGAGATTTGCATGGTTGAAATCTCTGGTGACAAACAGTCAGTCAGATAAACAGTCCGTCAGGGTGTGCGTTCTGCAGTTAGCTAATACCCCCATACAGTTCAGAGTGCCTCTTTAGCATTAACGCTGGGGGGAATGTACATTCCGACTATAAGGACAGTGGTGAATTCCCATGGTAAATAAAAAGGTCTGCATCTAACACCATTCTGTGTTGATGTAAAAACACAAGCCACCACCATGAGCCTTACCGCACAGAGCTGCATTTCTGTCGGCACGAAACGAGACAAGCCCGTCTAGCTGAATGGCGGCGTCCAGAACTCTGTCTCTCAGTCACGTCTCAATGAATACAAAGATGCAGCAGTCTCTAAACTCGTGCTGCATAGTTTGCTGGAGTTGAATGTAGTTCAATTTATTGTCCAGGGAGCAGACATTGGAGAGCAGGACAGATTGCTGGCTAGGGATTGTTTTTAGCCTACCACAGACCCCCGCCCTCTTGCCACGCTTCTGCTTCCTCGCACACCATTTACGTCCCCTACCCTGGCCACCGACATCAGGCAACACCAAGGACTGGAGGTCTGGTCCCCGCAGCAAGCAGAGATCGCATAGCTTCTCAAGCAGAAGTTGCTCGGTGCTCAAGCTGGAGGACCTGGGGCTCCCATATACAACCTGCATGTGGATCAGCAGCTTCCTCTCTGATCGCAGGCAGAGGGTCAGAGTAGGCCATCATACTTCTACGGCCTTAAGCCTCAGTACTGGTTCCCCTCAGGGCTGTGTGCTGAGTCCCCTGCTCTACTCCCTATACACACATGACTGCACCCCTGTCCATCACAGCAACACCATCGTAAAGTTCGCAGACGACACTACAGTGGTGGGGCTTATTTCTGACGGGGACGAGTCTGCCTATAGAGAGGAGGTGGAGCAGCTGTCGGCATGGTGCACGACCAATAACCTTTTCCTCAACACTTCAAAGACCAAAGAACTCATAATAGACTACAGGAGGAAAAAGACAGAAATCCCACCATTACTCATCAACGGGGACTGTGTGGAGAGGGTGGCAGACTTCCGCTTCCTGGGAGTCCACATAGAGGAGAACTTATCCTGGTGTGTGAACACCTCTGTGCTACTAAAAAAGGCCCAGCATAGACTGTACTTCCTGAGGATACTAAGGAAAAATAACATCACACAAAGACTGCTGGTGTCCTTCTACAGAGCCTCCATCGAAAGTGTACTAACATACTAACATATATGCATTTGGTACACCAGCTGTACAGTGGCCCAGAGGAAAACTCTCCAAAGGGTCATCAACACCGCCCAAAAGATTGTCGGCTGCCCTCTCCCCACATTAGAAGACTTACACAGCTCCCGTTGTCTTAAAAAAGCACAGAACATAGTTAAAGACACTTCACATCCTGGACACTCCCTGTTTGAACTGTTGCCTTCTGGCAGACGGCACAGGTTAATTAATGCAAGGACAAATAGGCTCAAGCACAGTTTTTATCCAATTGCAATAACTGCTCTGAATACTGCTAAAAAATGACATACAATATTTCAATCTGTATCTTGCTGGATCTGTGAAACAGTGGATGTA
>CM040996.1:8009632-8021707 GCA_022985145.1 Pangasius djambal | reverse complement strand
CTCTCAAGGTTTCTTCCTCATATCATCTCAGGGAGTTTTTCCTTGCCACCGTCGCCACTGGCTTGCTCATTAGGGATAAATTCACAGTGATAAATTCAAATATTTATAATATATTTTTTGTTAATCCATTTATTTCTGTAAAGCTGCTTTGTGACAATGTCCATTGTTAAAAGCGCTATACAAATAAAACTGAATTGAAATTGAATCATAGTGCTCAGTGTTGTTCATGAAGGCAGTCTTACGAATTAAGTTGTAAGCACTTCGAAGTTCAAGCTTAGTGAATAACTTAGTTCCTCTCACCTATTCAATGGCGAATGGCTCTAGGGGCAAAGGGTACAGGTACTTCACTGTGACTTTGTTCAGTCCTCTGTAATCGATGCAGGCTCTGAGTCCTTTATATTTTTTCTCAACAAAAAAGAAACTTGCTGCAGTAGGTGAAGTTGAGGGGTGAATGTACCCTTGTGCTAGTGCTTCTGAAATATACTCATCCATGGCCTTGGTTTCTGGGAGTAAAAGTGGATACACATGTACTCTATGGGGAACCATGTCTGCCAGCAGCTTCACTGAACAATCCTATGGATGATGTGGGGGCAGTTTGGATGCTTTGGCTTTGCTAAAAACTTACTTCAAATCAGCATAAGGTGCAGGAATAGTCCTTTCATTCTTAGTTTCAGGCCTTTCTACGAGAGTGGAATGACATGGAAGAGACAAACTGTTTAAAACTAGTTGTTCTCTAGGAAATAAGTTCACCTTTCTTCCACGAGGTCATAGGGTCATGGGTAGACAATCATGAGGAACCTAGGACAATGAGATTGTGTGGTGATTTGGTCATCATGATTGAGAGCGTTTCACTGTGCAAAATGCCAGTGTGCATCTGAAGGCGAATGATGAGGTTTGTTATTTTACTTTCACCTAGTGGGAAGCTATCCAGTGCTTGACACTCAGTGAGGATGTTAAGGGAATGAGGGAAATTCAACATGTCAGCTATAGTCTGATCCATGAATTTTCCAGCCACACCAGAATCAACTAGAGCTAGGATGAAGTGCAATTCAGAACTTTACAGGCAGAGCGATATGCTTCCTTCCTATCACGGGAGTAATAATAACCTGGTCATAACTCCTTTCAGGTCTGAGTGAACAGGAGTGAACATGTCCCTTGGCTCTACAGTAGAAACTCCACTGGGTTCGCGACTCACTCTGTTTATCATCCTCATTGGTCTTCTGAGATGCTTCTTAAGGCTAACCAGACCGCCAACCACTCAACATTGCCGGAAAACCAGGGAATCCCTGGCAACACAAATGCAAGTATAGTACCTCCAGACTCTCGCTGAACTGCATTTAATTATGTTTAAAGCCCTTCTAAACAAAGCAAAGGTTAAATTAAGTTGATGGTTTGTTCCGGTCATGGTCTGAGAAACTGATAGAAACTCAGTATTTCATTCATTCTCTGTTTCATTTCACTCTTCTGTTCATTTTGACCCATGTTTGTGAGTGTGTGCATGTGTTTATGAATTAGATTAGTTTCTGTGTCTTAGAATAGTAATAAAGCCTTGCCTGATTTTAAAGGCAAGTATCTTGTGTCTCTGCACTTATAATTTACTGCCTTAAACTGCCGATCTTGTTACTGTGCTCATATTGTTTCGCTGTATTTATAGGGGCAGTCTTGGCCTAATGGTTAGAGAGTCGGACTTGTAACTCAAAGGTGAACCTGAAGTCTGTGGGTTTGAATCTCAGGTCTGGCAGGGATTGTAGGTGGGGGGAGTGAATGACCAGCAATATCTCAGTACCATGACTGCGATGAGACCCTTGAGCAAGGTGCCAAACCTCCAACTGTAGCAAAAAAAAAAAGGCTGCCCACTGTTCATGGTGTGTGTGTACACTACTGTGTGTGCACTTGGAATGCAGAGCACAAATTCCGAGTATGGGTCACCATACTCGGCTACACTTCACTTTATTTAGGATATTATTGCCGGTGGCCATGGAGGTAAATATCCCATGCACAATTAA
The DNA here is from genome assembly GCA_022985145.1 of Pangasius djambal. NCBI lineage: Eukaryota > Metazoa > Chordata > Actinopteri > Siluriformes > Pangasiidae > Pangasius > Pangasius djambal. The sequence goes on along the minus strand of CM040996.1, from coordinate 8,019,701 downwards.
TAAATATACTAATTTCAGCTTATCGCTGGACGAATAGTTGTTCGGCTATTAAAATATTAAGTTTACAAAATTTCCCCTTCTGAGCTGACCTGCTAATCTCCTACATATTTTTGGTGGATAATGCATCAAGCTTAATCTAAAGCAGCTAAGTTCCTACATACAAAAGGTAAATGAGTATTCAGCAGTGGATAGTTTACCTTGCTTCAAAGTGAACCGTCTTTCTCTGGTGTCCTTTCCCATTTCCGTGTGATCAAAAACCTTGCAGAACACTTGGCTGAAGCTCACAAAGGTTTGGTTTAGTAGCATGGTTAATACCTGATGGATCTTGTCAATATCTTGGGAAAAATGCATGGGAGCACTTACAAAAAATATAGCACATTTAATGAAAAAGCCTGGCGAGCCATCATACTTTTCGGGAAGTGTAAATGGTACACGCTGTGGGACAACTTCCGGGTTAGCAGAACTAGCAGAAAGGCATTGTGTTTCTCATATAGATGCTCGGATGTGGCATGGCTGTTGCTCGCAGGTCCCCGTTACTGTTCCGGAGAATCTCCTGCACGAGGTCAGTCATTTGCTGCAGACATTGCTCATGATGATCAAGCAGTTGGCCTAGAGATGTTTCAGCAGTTTGGAGGTCATGTACCTCGGTTAGATCCATGCGAGTTGGTGAAGTCTTCTGTAATAAATGGCACAAGGTGCACAAGGTATATTATGGCAAAACACAGAGTCAAAACAGGCAGGATCTTTACCTGAGAATTTGCCAAAAAACACATCCAAACGACAAAATCCAAAAACACGGTTGTAATACAGGCCGAGGTCAAAATACCAAAGAACAGATCAGCTGCAGAACAAAAGGGACTAGGCAAAGGCAAAAACAGTTCAAGGCAAAACAGGTCAAAACAAATAGTCTATCCAAAAATACATAGCTTAGAACTCATATGATTTGATGGGCAAACTGTAAGATTTTGCAGTGTGGTTCAAGAGGAAGTAGTGAGTGCAGTGATTAGAAGTGATTAGAATTCAGGAGAGGGTGACCTCTGGTGGTCTGGAGGACAAGAGTCTGGGCTAGATGTTACACTGCCATTGGCTAATCACGGTACATTTTTCTAATACATCTTGGTTAAAGAACTGTCAGTCATGTTACTTGTAAATGTTTTGTGTTTGTTAAAATTTCAGGTTGATGTTTTATGTTTATTACTGTGTGTGTGTTTGTACACGTGTGTTGACATGTTTTTATATCTTGGTGGAGACAACGATAACTGGCAACGATAACTGAGGTCATAATAAGAATACTTAGGCCTTATTGTACAAGTACTCAGCAGCAACCATTGCTGTTAGGTGAGAAAACATGCCTGCAGACAAAACTGTGTCAGTGAAAAAGCTGAAAACAGCTATTTCCTAGTCTATTGTTCTTGATGACCAGATGCATGAGGTTGTGCAAAAGTGTGACAGTACCATGTGGAATATCAGCATATCTCCCTGTTCCACTAAACTTGTTCACACACTATTATTACCCAATTATAAGTCAATTACCTGACCTGAATCCGACTGAGCATGCATTTCACTGGCTGAAGGCAAAACCTACGGCAAAATGCCCCAAGAGTGCAAAAGAACTAAAGAGAGCTGCAGTAAGCGCCTGGCAGAGCATCAACAGGAAAGAAACCCAGGGTCTGGTTATGTCTTCAGGCAGTCAGTGATTGCGGATGATTTGCAACCAACTATAAAAAATGTCATTTTATTTTATGATTGTTATTTTGTTCAATTACTTTTGCTCCATTAAAAAAGGAAGGGGGGGAGGGGGATGCTGTAATTCCTACATTGTTCACCCAATTTGGATGTACATACCCTCTAACTGAAGCTGAAAGTCTACACTTTGATCTCATCTTGATTATTTAATTTCAACTTTAATATACTGTGGTAGATGGCTAAAATAACAACATTGTTAACAATAAAAATGTCGTTGTCCTAATATTTATGACCCTGACTGTATGTAAATGTGAACATAATAAATAATTAATTGTTTCAAATGTTTTTCTTGCACATCATTTAAATTTTTATTTATTTATTTTTTTAAATACAATTTGACTATTTCGGTAACAAGGCTGTTTGTGTATGGCTGCAAGTAGGTCTTACGAGTATTCAAGTTCAAGTTGAGCTTTATTGTCATTCTGCTACATGTGGGGACATATAGTGGAACGAAATGTTGTGTCTCGCAGGACCACGATGCAACATACAAGTTAAACATAAATACGAACATAAAGGTATAAGAAAAACAATTTAGTTGACTATACAAAAATTTACTGTACAAAACTTTACAAAAACTTTACATACATACTTGTAAATGTGCAAATGAGATATTTTGTACATGAAGTTGTGCAAAAGAGATATTTTGAGGGAAGCAGCGCATAGTGCAAAATGATTTGTAGTGCAAACGCACAAGTAAACATATATTATAAAGACTGAGTCTTTGTGTGAGAGAGTGTCTATAAAAAGTGTTCAGTGTACATTCAAAGAAGAAGAGTGTGTTACTACAGGTGGCTTGTATAGCCCACTCACCTGTGTGTAGCACACTCAGAATTGCACTTAAACAGATTGTCAGTTTTTCATGAATTGGGGGGAGGGGGTGAGTCTGTAAACATTCATTCATGTGCCTTTCCCAGCACCTGTTACAGAGGTTCTGAGTGACACCCAACTTGTGGAAGGGGCTCTATCTGGTGTCCTGCAGGGGTCATTTACCCTCTCATTTAAATTAATTCTTTGCCATTAGTGATCCTTTGTTGTGCATGTTTCCTTGTTGTGTATGTGATTGCTGCCATGGAAGGTTCATCGACAAAATACCATGTAAAGAGTCTGAATACTTGAGTAAATGTGATATTTTGGGAAAATAAAGGCACAACGCGTGAGATCTGGGCATATTTTACTTTTTTTAATCAGAATATCAATATATATGACATATCATTAAGTGTACATGAGTGCCATTTCAATGGCTAATAAGGTTAATCTAAATTAGCATTCAAAAAAATATTCTTAAAAAAAAAACATCTAGACAGAGAGCCAGTTCACAAGGTTTAAAAAGAGTCCAAATTAAAATGTCATTTTCTTTTACAGTCAGAGAAAAAAAGGCCCCCAAATAGCTTAAAGTTAGACACAACTACAAATTTTTAAATGGAACTTTAATATATCACACAATAACTATATTTATCAAACATTTTTTGCAGCATAAAAATATGGCATAGGCATAAACAGAATGATGCATAAGAAATAATAACAGTATAAACAATCAGAGTGTGCATCCTCATCCATTTAAATTCAACTTTGTCTTCTATGTAAACATTTAAATAGGCAAACAATTTGCTCTTATTTAGACATCTGGAACAAATGCAGCATTCGACTATAACTTATAATGCAGAATTTTTGACTTTTCACTTTCAAGGTAAGGGGAAAGCAAAAACATTGGGTTCTTTCTGCGTTTTATGTCCATGCCGTTGTGGCTTTCAAAGGATTGCAATAAGAGATACACTCGAGACTGAATTAAATGCTTTAGGCTTTGGTTTTGTCTTCAATAAATTAATTTGATAATGCAGAGAATTTTCTCCATTTTCTTAATTCTTGTTCAACTGCTTTTGCCCCTTTTCTTTCCACCTCTCTGGATTCTGTTTCCCCCCCCCCCCATGTTTACTCCGAATTGCTCACAAATCAAAATCTGAATAACTACCACGACTGACAAGTTACCTCAGATCATCAGTGGCTGTAGAAATCACTGCTAGGATTAGTATTCACTAAATGTATGCTTATATATGTGCACCAGAGGACACTTTAAATATTTTCAGTTGAAGCCAATGCCCAGTGCCTTGTTCTTCACCATGTTAAATTTACAGATGAAGACTTGGATGTAGGCAGGGTCTGCACAGTAATGATAAGTTTTAGTGATACTTTGGGCCGGTTCAGCTGACATGACGACTGGTGGCTGGAAGAGCGAGGAAGGGGAGAAGTACTGTGACACACACATTACATAGTCCATCAACCAACGGTACTGCTGCTCAGACAAGCGCTCCCGAACACCGTCGCCCTGAGAGATAGAAAGCGAAAATACTGAAAATGGATAATTTTGTGTGAGGCAGCCAGAAAAAAAGGAGAAAGAGTTTACCTCACTGTTGCTGGTAACTCGATGCTGCTGCAGAGTGAGTGTGAGTTTTTCAGGGTTGTGTGCATCCTGTTGGCATTGTACCTCAGTAATAGGAAAGGCCTGCTGTTGTGTGTCTTCACACACACTCACAATAAAAAGCACCTCCCCACTTAGGAGCAGGCAGCCTGCATGCTCCTGCCCTGAACTGCTCATCATGCACACACACAGTGCCATGTGTACTTCTGGATGCCCCACAGACTGCATCATCTTCCTACAGTAAAACACACACACACACACACACACACACATTAAATACAGCAAAATAAATATAGAATGTATATATACAGTCACAAGAATATTAGCAGGATTATACATCCTATAGTTCTGGTGAATTTTTGGGACATGTCTCAGCCCAAGTAAAGTCACATAGTAACAGGTATTTGAGTTGTTTTATACAAAAAATGTGTATAACATATGCGTACACACTGCAATCAGTATAGGGAATATTCCTCTGCAATCATCTACCCATTTTTATAATATACAATAGGAATCAAGCAATCAAACTGCATTGAGTATACAAAACATACACACAGTTGCCAGTATATTAGGTACACCAACTACTCTATGGTATACTATACAGTATTTATTCATACTGACCTTTTTTTTTTTTTTTTTAGAAACACCTACCATATATATGTTTTTAAAATTTGTAGTTATACAATTATCCCACAGGTTCTAAACCTTGAGGTCGCCAGAGATGCAGATGGGGTCGCAGGAGATTTTTGCCAACAGTTATTTACAGTCATGGGAAAAAGAAAGTACACCCTCCTTCAATTCTATGTTTTTATTTATCAGGGCCTAAATAACAATTTTGTGGTCCTCACCAACATCTATAACCTCAGGTGACAACAGAAAACCACAACAGATTTCAATATGTAGTCTTTTTTTTTTTTTACACCCTACACTGGCAGCACTTTCCACCCAGCGACTTTCCACCCAGCAGTGACATTGAGGTGTCCCAGCAACCCAGCAATCATGTAAACAGGTAATCATGTAAAAAAAAAAAAAACCAGTTCAAACCAGATGTATGATCCAAGTATTCTTAGACACTACATTAAAACTTTGACATACATGGTTTGGCTTTTAGTCCGACATACACTTTGAATTGTAGAACCTTATACACACAGGTGTAAACCTTTCTAAATCATGTCCATTTGCCACAGGTGAATTCCAGTTGAACTTGAATTTGCCACAGGTGAACTCCAGTCAAGTTTTAGAGACATCTCAAAAAAATCAAAGTAAACAGGATGCAGCTGATCTCAATTTGGAGTGCCTTAGCCAATGGTCTAAATATTTATTTAAATGAGAGTTTGGCATTTTTAATGCTTAATAATCATCAAAAAATTCTAAAAACTTTGCTTTGTCATTATGGATTTTTATGTGTAGCTAGGGGCATTTCTAGAGCTTTAAGGTATGAGTTGACCTGTCTAAAATTAACAGGAGAAAATAGAAAGACATACCTAAATACATTCATTTACAAAGTAAGGAAAGTTTTATTTGTTTATATGGCATGGATAAACTTCATTTAATTTAGGATTGTACATATTTATTTATATTTTATCTAAACATTGCTAAAATAATAATTAAAAAAGTTTCTAAGGCAGGGGTTCCCAAACTAGGCATTGTGACCCCAAATGCTAACTAGCAATACCTAGGTTAGAGCTACATACCATACTAGTAAGAAAGGCAATGCCTATATGACTTATTTAGTCTTGTATTTAGTGGATGTGAAATAATGCAGCAACAGTACAGTGGTGCTGTGAGGACAGCGTTTTGACAATTAGAAAGAAAACACAAAAACAGCACAACATTGTACAATGTGTACATGAATCCAAAAACTACAAAAACTGAAGGGGTGTAAATACTTTTCTGAACTCACTACATAGTCCCCTTCAAAAGTATTGGAATGGCAAGGTAAATTATTTTGTTTTTGCTAAACTAGACATTTTGGTTTGAGATCGAAAGATGAATATGAGATGACCGATCTATGAGATGATAGCTTTTTTGATACCATTTTTTCAAGTGATCAAAAATATTGGAACATGTGACTGACAGGTGTTTCTTGTTGCCCAGGTGTGCCCTGTTAGATTAATTGTTTAAACAATTAATAGCTCTGAATGTCTATTCTTGGTTACTCTTGGTAACTCTTGGAGCCCAGTGTTTTGCCTGTGAAGGCACAAATATTAAGTGTTATTTACTATAAGGCTATCTGTTCCAATACTTTTGCTCACCTAAAAACTGGTGGTCTGCCACCAAAGGTGCGTGTGTATGTGTGTGTGTGCGCAAGCATCTGTTACCAAACATATTTGAGATGACTATTGGGTCCATCTGCTGATTTCAACTCTGTAGGCAGGTACAGCTGCTTTGGCAAGTGCCAGAGCCCAGCACCATGCAGAATACCTGCGGATACATACACTTTAATAATATGCGGGGCTAAATATATATGTACTTTACAAACTTCAGAAACAATGACCACATTAAAATTTCACCCCAACATGACTCAAACACTTTTAGCATATTTGTAGACATCTGTAACCCTTATGCGGCACTTATATTGCAATCACACTCACCATATCCTGTCTGTGACACAAGCTCAGCAGCACCTCCGATTGGTTTGGTAAAAATTCCCACAATGCCTTTCCCCACTCCAGAGATGACACCACGGGCAGTACTGGCTGCCGTACTATGAGCCTCTACAGACCTTGTAAATGTTTGCATTGGCTGATCCACGATACCCGCTATTGCTCCTACAAGCACACAGATAGACAGACATACAGTAATACATACAGATATGCACACACATGCACAGACACACACATGCTGCAGTCAGTATGGAATAAGATAATGGTGAAACTAAAGTGTAAGAGAGTGTGCATATGCTAGTGTGAGGGAGACTGACCCAGCAAGCTGAGTCCCAGGCAGGAAAGGCCTTGGCGCAGGCCATGACCCAGAGTCTCAGGGAGTTGCCTCCTCCACTCCTCCTGGCGCATATAATATTCCTCATCTAAAGACAGTCTGTCCATGTTCCGTGCTAGACTTGTGGCCAAGTTGGTAATGGATGTCAGAGTGCCTACATAAGAACAGGTGTGGGGTGGGGGTTTAGAGACATCAACTTTAACTTGTAATTTTTTTTTGAAGTGTAAAAATTCAAAGGCAATGCACCTGTCTAAGTGTGTGCACAAAACAGAAGTGGAAGTGAAAGTGCTTTTACCTTTTGAAATGTGTCTGACAAATGAGCTGGTTCCACGAGACACACCACTGATGAAAGCTCCAGGACCACGTGTTAGTCCTTCATATGGCAACCTGAAAAAATCAGCCACTCCATTTCCAATACTGCGTACCAGGCTTGCAGGACTGCCCAGGATCTCTAAAGAACCCACAACCCAACCTAAACAGATAGCCACAAACCAGCCACACACACACACACACACACACACACACACACACATAGTGATCTATTCAAATCAGACAACAGCAGAGATTTACTGTATTGTTATCTAGAGATTAGAAAAATGATCAAGCTTGTATGTGTGTGTATATGCATTGTAACAGAATGAGCAACATACCTGCTCTGAAAAGGGTTCCTGCAGCATAGTGCAAGGTTAGTGCATGTATCAGTTGACGTGGAGTGGTAAAGAGTGGCCCCCTTTCAAAACTGGAGAAGGAAAGTGGTGTGTGGTCTGAAGCAATATAGAGCTTCAGAGAAGCATGTATACTGATCAACAGGCTGACCGGCTCAATTAGCAGTCGCTGTAGTTGGACAGGCCAAACAAGTGTCTGCATTGACTGGTAAACCTGCACAGGAATAATGAGACTGGGGTCTCCTGACACTCTCTTGTCTCCCCCAGTGGAAACAGGTATGTAGGTGTGGAATAGTGTTTTCAGGTAGTATATGAAGGTGTCCTCCAGATAGATGCGGGCTGGTTTAAGCTTGAAGCTGACCTGTTCTAGGTGGTACCCATTGCTGGAGAGTGTGAGGCCCACACATAGGAAGCACACCTGGCATAACTCCTCCAGAGCCTCGGGATTCAGGACCAAGTCCCTATCACCAATCCAAGAATCTCTGTCTGATAACTGCTCCTGACACAGCAGGACAGGAAAATGAAAACTGGAGCAGCTGTAAAGCTGGTTGTCCACCTGTAGGCTGCCACAGAGTACCTGCACATGGTGGCCATGAGAGGTGGGTATGTCACCCATAGTGGGTTCTGGTAAGGGCAGCACTACCAAAACCTTAGACATGGTTAAACGCAAGAGCTCCATTGAACCAGTCGTACTTGTGATGTCATCATAAAGTGCCATGCAAACCTCACTCAGTATCACATGGAAGGACAGCATCTGATTAGATACTCTGTCAGAAATCAGACAGACAGACAAAAACAAGAGAAAAATAAATACAGCATCAACTGTTGGTACAAAGACTATGTGAAAGACAAGGAAACCCACTCACAAAATATCTACTGAAGAACAAACTGATAATATTGTCACTGTCTTATGTGATATTTGAGTGTGCTCGTGTTTATGTAACCTGTGTGAAAATTAGAGTGGCTCTGGTTACGCTAGCTAACATGTCTTTCTATGTTTCTGTTTTCTGATGTTTAGCTTCAGTGGAAATATAATATTGAAGTAATGGGCATATATTTGGGTTTGAGTGTATTATTTGGATACTGTGTTGTGTACCTGTGGTGACGGCTGATCTCAGCATCATCACAGCTCTCAGGTGCAAGTGTGAGGATAATGGTGCCACTCTGATAAGCTACAGTAACATACAGACAGCCAAAACCTGGCAAGACTGTAACCTAAAGAACACACAAAACACAAACACATGTTTGCCTTAGTATCGTTTGAGGACCTTCCACTGATACAATTATTAAAGCAGATAATTAATGCAATGCTACACCTAAGCCTAACCCTAACCCTAACACAATTAGAAAAAGACTGAACAAGTATGGCTTTCATGAAAGGTGGCTAGGAAAAAGTCCCTCTCTACAAAAAGAATATGGCAGCAAGACTTATGGCAGCACGGTTTGCAAAATTGCATCTGAATAAACCACAAAAGTTCTGGAACAATATCTTTTGGACTAATGAGTCCAAGGTGGAGATGTTTCATCATGCACAGTGCCATGTTTGGCGAAAACCAAACACAGCGTATCACAACAAACACCTCATACCAACTGTATGTATGTATGCTGGTGGAGGGTTGATGATTTGGGCTTGTTTTGCAGCCATGGGACCTGGGAAACTTGGAATCATTGAGACAACAATGAACTCCACTTTATACCAGAATATTCTTGAGACAAGTGTGAGGCCATCTGTTCAACGGCTTAAGTTGGGCAAACCTGGGTCAGGCAACAGGACATTGAGCCTAAGCAAACCAGCAACAACTGAATGGCTAAAGAAAAAAAATCAAGGTGCTGGAAGACCAGACCTTAACCCCATTGAGATGCCATGGTGGGATCTTAAGAAAACTGTGCATAAACAAATGCCCTCAAACATCAAAGAACTGAAGCAATATTGTAAAGAAGAGTGGGCCAAAATTTCTCCAAAACAATCCGAGAGACCCCTACAGAAAACGTTTACTTTAAGTTAAGGTGGTTCTACATAAATTATATGGTGTACTTATTTTTTCCCCACCTGGTTTCTGAATGTTTGTTTACTTTTTTGAAAAAAATTACTACATATTAAAATCTGTTTTGTTGTTGTAACCTGAGGTTATTTGTTTGTAGAATTTGGTGAGGACACAATTGCTATTTAGGCCCTGATAAATAAAAACACAGAACTGAAGGGTGGTGTACATTTTTCAAATGACATATATATATATATATATATATATATATATATATATATATATATATATATATATATATATATATATATATATATATA
>CM040996.1:7999471-8009532 GCA_022985145.1 Pangasius djambal | reverse complement strand
TTACACTCACTAGCCCTGACTAAAGTCTGGATGCGCGTCTCTAACGCTAAAACTCTCTCCGTCAGTGTTCTAACTAGCATACATCTATCGCAAATAAAGTTATCGCTAACGACGGAGGGAGACTGGCTAAACATAGCGCACTCAGCGCACTGAATAAGCTGGCTAGACATACTCACGTACCGTATTAGTGGTGGAAAAAAGTTTGCCGTTCTGGGAATTGATGGTCCCGAAGGTGAAAACAAGATTTAGTCTGAGATTTGTTGATATTGTAGACGGTGTGGATGGCCTCCGCTCGGCAAGAAACTCCCGGCAAAACAATTCGAAAAAGGTATTGAGTTGGCATTTGGCAGCTGTTCGACTGGAGCTACCAATATTAAGTCCAAGGAGATCTCAATGCAAGTGAAGGAGGCCATCATTAGGCTGAAAAAACAACAAATCTATAAGAGAGATAGCAAAAACCTTAGGTGTGGTCAAATCAATAGTTGAGTACATTCTTAAAAAGAAAGAAAGCAGTGGTGAGCTCAACAACATTGAAAGGCCTGGAAGACCACGGAAGACAACTAAAGTCGATGATCTCAGAATCCTTTCCTTGGTGAAGAAAAACCACTTCACAACATCAATAGAAGTCAAGAATACTCTGGAGAAGGTAGACGTATCATTGTCAAAATCTACAATCAAGAGATGCCTTCATGAATGTAAATACAGAGGGTTTACAACATGGTGCAAACCACGGGTAACATTCAAGAACAGGAAAGCCAGATTAGACTTTGCCAGAAAACATCTAAAAAAGCCTCCCATGTTCTGGAATAAGATTCTTTGGACTGATGAAACCAAGATTAAATTGTACCAGAATGATGGGAAGAGAAAAGTATGGTGAAAGAAAGGAACAGCTCATGATTCAAAGTATACCACATCATGCATCAAACTTGGTGGAGGCAGTGTTATGGCATGGGCATGCATGGCTGCCAATGGAATGGGCTCACTGGTGTTTAATGATGATGTGACTGCTGACAGAAGTAGCAAGATGAATTCTGAGGTGTATAGGGCTATACACTCTGCTCACATTCAGCCAAATACTACAAAACTGATAGGACGCTGCTTCACAGTGCAGGTGGATAATGACCCTAAACATACTGCGAAAGCAACTCAAGACTTTTTGAAGGAAAAGAAATGGAATATTCTTCAATGGCCAATGATCTCAACCCAATAGAGCATGCTTTTCACTTACTGAAGACAAGACTGAAGGCAGAAAGACCCACAAACAAGCAGCAACTGAAGGTGGCTGCAGTGAAGGCCTGGCAAAGCATCTCCAGGGAGGAAACTCAGAATTTGAGTTTTGAGAACATGGGCTCCAGACTTCGGGCAGTCATTGACTGCATAGGATTTTCATATTCAAATTATGGTTATATTTACAATTATGTCACTTTGTCCAAATATCTCTGAGCTCCTAAAAATGGAGGTACTTTGCTGAAAATGGCTGTAATTCCTAAATGGTAAATGCCATATTTTTGTGGAGCCTCTTAAAATAAAGCTGAATTATTTTATTTCAAATCCATTGTATATACACACACACACACACACACACACAGTCCCCTCCAAAAGTATTGGAATGGCAAGGCCAATTCTTTTGTTTTTGCTGTACACTGAAGGCATTTGAGTTTGAGATCAAAAGATGAGTATGAGATGATAGGTCAGAATTTCAGCTTTCATTTCCTGATATTTGTATCTAGACGTGCTAAACAACTTAGAACATGGCACCTTTGGTGGCAGAGCACCCAAATTTCAGGTGAGCAAAAGTATTGGAACAGATCTTATAGTAAATAACACTTAAAGTTTGGTTGCATATCCCTTGCTTGCAGTAACTAGATCAAGCCACCAAACTACTACTACTTATGTGATGCTTTTTCCAGGCTTGAACCACAGCTTCTTTCAGTTGTCATATGTTTGGAGAGAAGTTTCTCCCTTCAGTCTCCTGGCCAACGAGAAAAAAAATCTGTCAATCACATGTTCCAATATTTTTGATCACTTGAAAAATGGGTGGGTTCAAACAAAAGGTGTGATGAATCTGATCCATTTTCTTAAACTCACACCCTAGAACCCTTGAACTATTTAATACATAAATATCTAATTTCATAAATTATGTACTCTTGCTGCAGCGTGTGAACCAGCTGCCTGTGTTGCTTTACCAATAAACATATTATCACCTCTGACCATTAAGCTGAGTGCACATTACAAGATTTTCTAAATCTCTGACCCTTTCACACTACATGACTTTAACAGTTGTTTTGTGGAAATAGCAGTGTGCACACTGTACTATCTTTCACCTGGAGAAATCCTTGCTGAAGTGCACTTGATCTCCAAATCCTGCTTTCTCTCAAAAACAAACATGTGAGTTATTTATCATATGACTCTGTGACTTCTTCACTATTTTGTATGGAAACTTGAAAAAAGAGAAATAAGAGAAAATGTGGAGGAAATAATGGTTGGGAATATGTTGGCATTGGGGATTGTCTGGAAGTAGAGAACTAGACGTATAGTGAAAAGAAACATAGCTATTTTTATATTTTGTGCCAACAGGAATCATGTTGTGTGTGTTTTTATTTTTGCTGTTCCTAACAACCATTTGGGTTTGACATGCCAAATAATTTCTTATAGAAGCATTATTAATGTGCTTTTATTTTGCCCTCCCACACACATAGATGGATGACAAACTGGAACCAGGGCTACTTGGGTTGACACCCAAGCCCCAAAATTAGTTGCCAGCTGGGGAATTGGGGCTTAAATCATATAAATCACTAGTGAAAAGCCATTGCATGGCACTGCAAAAATAAGCAAATGCATGAGATCTTGAGACACACACTGAGAGTAGACTACAATGAGTGTTGCCACCCCCATGAGTGAAAAATAAACATTGTATAGAATGAATAACGCAAACAAATGATTCAAATCTTCAGGGGGAGAAATTACTTGGCTTCTCCCTAAGAAAAGTAATTCTTTTTAAACAAGTACCAAAATGATTGGTATCCCTAATGAATATCAATATGAAGAGTAATATCAGTCTAAGAAACTCTGTTGAGGGGTTAATATATTAAGAAAAGCTCACAAACACAAGATTGTTTTTAAAAATAAAGTGCTAATTTAAGTACTCCAAAGTACTTAGACTCCAAAGCAAAACAAACACAGCTCTCCACCAGTGAGGAGCAGCAAGCTACTACTGAAAAAAAACACGGGTAAGTACCTGTGTGCCAGGGCTGTTAATATCAATGTCATCAGTCCATTTGGGTGTGGTAAGAGTGGCCGTAGGGCTGGGTGGATCAGAGGCAATGCTGAGCACCACTGTGGGCAGAGTATCTCTCTGTCTGCATTCAGGGAAACTAGAGGAATGGTAGTACAGCTCATGGTGCACAGAGCACAGAGGGGGCACCCTCCTACAGAACACCTCTGCCCTAGCAGGCTCTGAAACACACACACACACACACACACACACACAATAACATTATTAACATACTGAGCATTTCAAAACACTGCAAGATTTTTCATAGCAGAGATCCATTCATAGTGGCTCTTTTTGGAGGAGGCAATGTGTATATCTTTTTAAGGCAGAGTTTGTTTTTTTTGGCGTATATGTATACAAACTGTACCCATAAGGTTTTCCTTCAGCAGCAGGGCTCTAGGACAACGGTTATGGATCAGCATACGGGGACATGGGTCCTCACTCACAGCTATGTAGTTGATTCCTAAATGCTCCAGATATGTCACAACCAGGGCCCTAAACATATGCACATAAACACTAAGCTGAGTAATAAAGCATTTTGCTCCCCCAGAGACACTCAATACCAGGTTTGAAAAGATTAGAGAAGAGATAGAAAAGACAGAGATTCTGTGCTTCCATGCAAGGCATGACCCACCTGGTGGTGAGGGGGTTGTCAACATTCTGCTGTATGGGCACAGCCACACTTTGTCTGGGAAAGTCAGATCGCACAGGAACTGGCAGGCTCCATAATTTCTCATCCTGCTTGGACTCTACCATGCAGCTGAGAAGAATTCTCTTTTGGGGTAGCAGAGAGGCAAGCTCTTCTGTGGGGCTCTCTCTCAACACATCCCAGCAAGGCACTGCACACCTAGAAGGACTGCCAGCCTCTGACCCAGGGACCATTGTCCACACACTTGTGTGCGAGGGACTATATGGCTAGAGTGTAAGTAGGTTGTGGCATGGGGGACATTAAGATAATTGACTATAGGAAATACTTTCTCATTAAAAGAAGTATGGGTATATGTGCACATTACCTTGTCAGAAGCAGTAAGTGGATGTTCAGACAGCAGTGGTCTGTAATTAATGGCATGCTTTGTGTTGTTCACCAGAATCGTTTTATCCTCAATCTGTAAAATCTGAATCCCATACCTCACTGTGGAGGACACACAGAACTGGCATAGCTGTTTGGGGGGTTGGGGGTGGGAGTGAGACAGAATGTTTGAGTCATGTTACTTGACTTTATGAGTTAAGGCAGTTTTTTAATTATTTCAACACTGACTCTATTATGAAAACAGCCCAGTTAGCAATGAACTTACACGCATGTCAGAATGTGCAGAGTACAATCGCTAACTTACTGTTGGATTGGTGAACAATGTTTGTTCATGAATTTTGTCTCACAGGTTCAGTGTTTCTGGATTCAATCCTGAACTTGAGTTACTGTCTATATGTAGTTTCACATGTTTTCCCTGTTTCTTCATGGGATCTCTGATTTCCTCCCACCTCCAGAAGAATGGAAGTAGGTGTATTGCTGACTCTAAATTGGCCCTAGGTGTGAATGAGTGTGTGCATGGTGCCCTGTGATGCATTCCTAAAAATGCATGATTGAAAGAATATCAGAATAGTTTTCTCACACTATCAAAAACATGGGTTATACCACATGATTATAGTGTTGGTTCTATTTATGGAGTGGTGTTTTTACAGAAACACACAGTACCTGGTTAGGTCTTTTTAACTCTTACTTCTTAGTGTTACTGGTTTTGCAAAACAAAATTCATTTACACTTGCTATAATTTACAGACCTCACAAACCATGCATGCATGTCAAGGTTGTGCAGTCTTTTTTTTTTGTATACTGACAAAGTAGTAATTGTTAGCAATTTCAATATTGGTATAAATTTTCTTTTTTCAACAAGAAACCCTCCCCCCAGCTGTGGAACTGCCTTCCAATTAGTGTTCAAGACTCAAACTTGAAGTCTAGGTTGAAAACGGATTTTGTTAACATTCTCTTCACTTAGGTAAAGGGCATATATAGTCTGCCACAGAATTTGACCAAAATTTGATTTGCTTAATTTCATACAGTGTGACATGCTATAGGCTTATAAGACGGATGCTATCACATGATATTAGTGCTTGCGTATTGTACACATATTTGTCCGATTCGACACACTGTAATGTTTCTGTCCACCACTCTCTGGCCATCAGTGTCTTACTGGCACTACAAGATTCTGAACTCAAAGTGAAAGGTGATACATAAATAAAGATTTTTATTATTAATCACATATATGTGATATAACATCACTAATTTAATTCTACTAATTTAATAATCACAGCATTACAGAAGCTGTCTCTTTCTCAAACCTTCTGTCTAGGTGGGGCTCCAAGAATGATGTCAGCATCCACATGTCCCTCCTCATCCAAGCTTAGAACCTTGGCTCCGCCTACCTCTGTCCAGCGTGGTGAGGTTAGATCATGCAGCAGATGCATTGCTTCTGACTTGTGAACTGTATTAGTGTGGGGCCAATAAAGGCCAATTTGAAATGCCTTCTAAAACAGAAACGGAAACAGACACAGGAACATGAGACATTTGGTCTTTGAACAGCATTCTCTTTCAACAGCATACTCTACTCTAGACATACTCTTTCTCTCTCACACTCTTTCCCTTACATACACACCGAGGCACACATACACACCCTTTACAAAACATTTTTCATCCATTCATGCTGGTTTAACCACACTACCTTAAAGTTTGGGGGGACGATGGTCTTGCCAGCAGGAATCTGGAGAACAATGCTCTCAGCCTCAAAGAGCCAGAGGTCCCACTGAGAATGGTTGGTGAGCAGAGCCCAAGGCAACAACTCCACAAGAAGAGTGCTCAAACCTGTCCTCCATGCACACAAGCGCACCTGCATGGGACTGTCCCACTGAGCTACTGGCTCCGTCTCCAGTCTTCATAGACAAAAAACACATCAGGGATATGGTTTGAGAAATAACAAACAAAAATAACAATCTTTGGAATACTTGTAGGCATATTTTATTAATTTTCAAGTATTTTGTTGTATCATGCATCTGTAAAACAAGCTGTTGTGTTGCTGTTTATGTCCATATGTGACATATGTATTTTGCCTATTTCAGGGCTCAGTGACTGTACAGCATAGATGCATGCAGAAGAAGAGTTTACATGTACATATACATGATTATACAGTATATGGTCACTTGCGTAAACAAGAGCACACAACTCAAAATTATGAGTATATCAAAATATTTTGATCACACACATATAGATAAAGGTAAATTAGACCACTCACACACAGATTGCAGTATGTGACTCTGTCAGTCTGTGTATATGTCTACCTGTCTGGGTTTTTGTAGGTGTAGGGCCAGGCTGGCAAGTCAGAACTTCTCGGGCCATAGAAGTGTTCCAGGATTTTGTTGAGGTTTTCACTCTTCTCTGGGCCAGCTTTATTCACAATCTGCTTGATAAGAGCTGAGGAGATTGGCACTGCACAGTGGGATACATCTCCTTCTTCACTGTAACACACATACACATCAAAGCACATGCTTAAATAAATAAATTAAAACCATAAAATTCCAACCGCATTTTGCATGTATCATTTCAGGAACAAGTAAGGTAATATAAATGATGTTTAAATATAAACATAAACAAATACATACATACACACCCTTCACATGTTAAAATTATGGTATTTTCTATATATGAAGTGCACATAATTCACATAGAAGCAAAGCCTCCTTGAACATGGAGACCTAACTACAATGTCGTGTGGTGGCAGTATGACTTATTTTGCTGTAAGACATCATTGATCAACTGCATCAATGGCATCAGCGGCAATCTGTCACTTTATACTTCTTGCCTCATACATGTCCGACCTTTAAGAATATTTTCAAGCTATCTGCTTAAAAGCTTTTAACTATGGTCAAAGCTACAAGTAACCTGTCCTCCAAAGGTGCAGAGACTCTGCAACTTATTAATTTTTCAGTTAGCTATGAACTGATTTTCATTTGTGCAGCACTCACCTCTCAGTTTAGTTTCTTTTCTTACATCGCCTGCCATCTAACACACCACAAAATTAGTGATATCCGCTACTGTGGCAGCGGGGGTGTGGTCGAGCATCAGCTGCAGATTGAGAGGAGGCAGGCTGAACCAGCAGGTAACGTGTGATGATTCTCACCTGTGTCTTATTACCGCTAGCCTACTTATGTGTGTTCCTTTGTGCTTTCTGCCATGAGCCAGAAAGAAAGAGTGAGTGGCATAGCTGGCAGTGCTTGCAACACACACACACACACACACACACACACACACAATCATGAATAGAGTGTGATCTTAACCTGCAATGAGGCGAAAGCCACAAGCTAGTAATGGTCCCTTTTGGGTTGCATTTCGTTGGTTTGTTTTTTTTTGTGCTGAGTTTTTGAAAGTGTGCTGAAAAGCTGCCGAAAATAAAAGTAAGCCTGGAGCTCTGCTGAAATTCCACCTGAATCCTGTGTCTTCCTCCGTATCAATACACACCGAGTTTTATAGCCACTAAATGTGTTTCCCTTGTTAGACCACACTCCTACTGCTGATTTTGAGAAATTAGTGGGTTCTGTGGACAACTCCATAAGTGGACTGGATTACCAAGGTAACAGGCTCTCAACAGACAATAATAAGACACCCTTAACATGCTGTAGCCAACAGGGCTGCTGGAAACACCATGCTCCGATGTATGCCGCCCTGTATGTATGTAGATGCCATGCCACGTACAAGTAACTCACTGGCATTTTGTTGCTTACACTGGATTGGACACTCCAGTTGGCAGCAATTGAGCCTTCTGTGATGGAACTGATTGCACATGGGCCAGGATGCATTGTGGCTGTCCACCAATCTAGATCTTGGCCTGCGCTGGGTAACATAGTTGGCCCTACCTGGTGGGTGCAAGATCCTATGGAACCTGCCAAAGATCCAGATTGGTGGAGAGCTTGCAGCCAAAGACCCAACCAATTATACTGTCAGATGTTCTCTCTGTTGTGCAGTGACAGGATTGGCTCACAACAGTGGATCTGTGTGATGCATATTTTCATGTTTTTTCATGTTCTCATTGCATCAGAATGCAGATGTTTTCTGAGGTTTGCCTTCCCTGGGCGAGGATTCCAATTCAAAGGTCTACTCTTTGGCCTCTCTCTAGCACCAAGGATATTCACAAAATGCATGCAGTAGGCCCTGTCACCACCGATGGCAAGAAGCAAAGGCTACTGCCATATCTGGACGATTGGCTTGTGTGCCCCCATCAAGAAACAAGCCACCCGAAACATGTCCGCCCACCATGCACACATTGGGGTGTTCA
Source organism: Pangasius djambal (assembly GCA_022985145.1). Lineage (NCBI taxonomy): Eukaryota > Metazoa > Chordata > Actinopteri > Siluriformes > Pangasiidae > Pangasius > Pangasius djambal. The sequence goes on along the minus strand of CM040996.1, from coordinate 8,000,938 downwards.
GTCTTATGGTGAAATGGAAGAAAAAAACCCCAAAAAACTTTGTACCAGTCTACACAATTCATCGTCGTGAAGCCAGATTAATCGAGAATGCTAGCCACTTTGCAAAGCAAATTCATGCAGGTCATTATAGTTTCAACTCCTAATAAGGATGCTTGGGTTGATAACCTCAGCTGCATCGGTAGTTCCCTTAGGGAATTTCAAAAATGGGTCACCAGCATATGGCTAAACCCCTAATATCATGGACAATAACATATCCTCTATCATGAAAATACATTAAATTTACTTTACGAACTTGATCTTGAATTTAACTGTTATCTCTTTATCTACCTCAGGTGGAATGATCCTGATTAAACATTATCTTGAGAAAACAGACTATATATCAAGCAAACATCCTGCCTACCTCTACATTTGAAATCTATTTCTGGGAAAACATTAGCAACACTATCAAAGATTATAAATCTACTATAAAAAAATTGTGCAATAACTTTGATCATAAGTATCATTCACGTCTTGAATGTGATAGGTACTTGTGATGTCATTAAGCCTATGCACTGCTTGCTATGGAGAGATGTATCATATCAGTGTTTGAAATATTTTGTGCTTCAGGTACAGGTCAATCCCTATTCAAGTTGCTAGGAGCCTTGTATGACTGGACATAACTACACAGAAATGAATGAAGTGAATCTGAAGAGGTGAGATGTGTGTGAGTGACCTATGTGTGATGTACCTGGCTTGAAAGGTGAGGTGGTGTGTGATGTTTGGCTCCAGGTTGAACAGAGATTGCTCCTGCCCTTGACCTTGTATGAGCTGGCATTCCTTCTGCCCCAAACTCCGCTTTTCTACCTGCACGAAGACAGGGTCTGGGAGATGGCTCCTCATTACAAACAGGGGACTGAAAACCACCTGGAGAGAGGAACACATGCCAATACACACAAATAAAATCCTGTGTTTATAGGGTATGTGTATATCTATATTACGGTGAAATGCATTTCGACTATCCATATCTGTTTAGATCCATAATATCCATATAGGTATTGGTATTCTGATTTAAAACCAAAGAGGGTGTGACCTAAACCAGAAGGGTTTTTTTTGGAAAAAGAAAACCATACCATTATGACCCCAGAAACACTGGAAAACACAGTTCCTCAGTTCCTCAACTTTCACTACATACACTATATTACCAAAAGTATTCGGTCACCTGCCTTGACTCACATATGAACTTAAGTGCCATCCCATTCCTAACCCATAGGGTTCAATATGATGTCGGGTCACCTTTTGCAGCTATTACAGCTTCAACTCTTCTGGGAAGGCTGTCCACAAGGTTGAGGAGTGTGTTTATAGGAATTTTTGACCATTCTTCCAAAAGCGCATTGGTGAGGTCACACACTGATGTTGGTCGAGAAGGCCTGGCTCTCAGTCTCCGCTCTAATTCATCCCAAAGGTGTTCTATCGGGTTCAGGTCAGGAC